>JAGDQP010008508.1:0-62700 GCA_022664845.1 Lepisma saccharinum
ACTCTAACAGCCTACCAAATTTCAAAATTTTTGAAGCAGGCTTTTTTTGAGAAAATAGCGATTGAAATACGTCGATTTTCTATATTTCGGCCCTTTTTGCAAGTCGAATACTGAAAACGTAAGCGAGTGACGTACGACGTGAATGTTTTTTTATGAGCTTCTGTATGTCTTTTATACAGTCAAAACGAAAAAACGAAACGATTGCTTTCCTAAACAAGAAAAATAAAGCGTCAAAAATCACGCATTCCATGAAAACCGCCATTTTGAAACATCGCGTTCTCGTTGACGTGACGTCATATGTAGACAATTCTAATTTCATTTCATTAAGAAACAACTATCCTACAAGACGAAAGCAAGCTCATGCTCGTACCTTTTACCTGGTTCCTGATATTTGTCCTGAAAGTGGCTGAAAACACAAAATTACCAGAAATGCGAAATTTTGCAACCCTGCAACTCCTTTAAACATTTTTTAGGGCAAAACCAAAGATGGGATGGTACTTCTATCTAGTTCAGCTACCCATAAAAATAATTTGAACAAAATCTGAGACTATGAGGGTACAACCACTGCATGGATTGAGATGGAACTAGCCTTCTGTATCCCCTCGCATAGGTCTTCGATTTTCTCCTCTGAGTATGACGTTGTTGGAGCCTATACTTGTATAATTTCCATACTCTATCTGTTGTTTATGCTTATTCCTACCCGTGCGATTCTATCCTAAAATCCTTCAATTTTTGTGATCCGTGTCTTCAGGTCTTAATTTATTATAAAGCCAACGCTGTCGGTTTACCATTTTCTGTTCCTTTGAAGCAGAATATAGGCCCTGACGGTAGTTCCATCTTTCTTCATTCCTCCTCCACACTTCTATGGTTTCGCCCTCTAATTCTTGTAAATTCGTTATCCAATTCTTCTAATTTGTCCTCTCCTGCAAGTGACTGACGGTTCATAGTCAGTTCGTATAGGTCAGTTCGAGTTGCAGTGCCGGTGTCCTGGCCGTCTAAATTAATATGAATTTGATAAAGGACTTAAAATTTGAATTTATATTGGTTTTGAGTTGAAGCGGTAACATTGGTTTATCAAATTGTCCCCGTCAACCATATTGGAAAAAATCGACCTTATTGAAATCTGTCCTATTCAAGGCTTGGACCTCATTAATTTCCTTAATCATGAGCGCTTACTGAGAAAAAAAAATCACGAGAACACAGCTCTGGTAAAATTTTTGAACTCTTCACTTTTGACTTCGCGTATAATGGGCTTCCAAATGTAATAAAATTACTTACTTACTTACTCTATTGTTTACGGAACTCGTAAGTTCATCGTCGTAGTATTAAACGTTCACCATCGGGTTCTATGCCGGGCAACATCAAGCCAGTTTTCATTGCAAACACCTACTTCTCTAAGATCCCTAATAAAATTATCCTCTTAACGTTGTCTCGGTCTTCCCAACAGTCTCTTTCCCTCCGACTTTCCAACTAAGATGGAATATAGTCTTCGATTATCTTCCATCCGAGCTATATGGCCTGCCCATCTTAGAGGTCACGATTTCATTATCCGTACAACATCTTGTGAGTCGTACAGTCCGTGAGGTTCTTTATTATGCAATGTCCTCCATTCTCCAGTCAACTCGTCCCGTTTCGACTCGTATATCTTTCTCAAAACCTTATTTTCAAACACACGTAATTTGTGTTCATCTGCTAGGGTCGTACTCCAAATTTAGGTACTCCGTAATAAAATTAGGTGCCAAAGATCTTAAATGGAAATTGTAGACCGATGCCAGAGTGAATAAAGTCAGAAAAATATATACTCGATGTATAATGTTACCCAATTTCTTGAGCCTACTACAAGGTCTTTTATGTTCTTGGCTTATCACTTCCATTTTTTTATAATTATTCGTATCACCAAATATCATTTATTTTTTTAAAAAGTGCTATATCAAGAGTATCAAACATAAACTATTCTCTCGCTTACCTTGAACTGGTGGTTCACATGTCGCTTGCCCAATTACCATAACAATGAACAATGTTGCACAAGAGAACTGTGTGGTAGAAACAAAGGAAAAGTGTTATTAGATTCTATTTTAATTTTGTTCTAAGGAGCAGTTTTTGATATTCATCGGGGTTCATGATATTTTTCTATGTAAAAGTACAAGTTACATGAACTAAGTTTAATTCTGCTAATATAGCAACTTTATTGATAATCATAGTTAGAACTACGTTATATTATAAACCAATGAGTTTCACTCTTACTTCTAAGAATTAGTAGTACTAAGAGAATATTACATCTTAAATATAATAACCTTTACAATTTTATCACGGTAATAATGATAACTATGCAAGTTATAAAGTAATAACCAACAAACAGTAGAGTAGATAGGAATTTCTCAAGGGAGGGGATATATAGAAACTCATATCCTTGGTAGTTATGCATCCTAGCACAACAAATTTCTTTAAAAGAATATATTTCTGGGATTTTTTTTTCTATAATTTTAGAACAGCACAATTACGGTATTGTGAGGAAAAGTATTTGCATGAATATATTATATCCGTATAGTGTGCTTAGTTCAGCTATAATTTTAATACAAATTTAGCCATATTTGAAACATCAGGTTGGATTTTGTCAAGAACGAAAAGTTTCTCGATAAACATTTACTAATGCTTATACGCTCACTTTGATGACAGCTTTCTCTTGTAAAACTACCAGTCCGTTCAGCCACATTTGAAAGTTTTAATTTATCAAAGCTATACGTATTTATTCGTTTCAAAGTATAAAATATAATCTTTGGCGTAAATGTGCGTGCAGGTTGTACCAATTCTGAAGCACTTTTACAAAGCTTGGAAATCTAATAGCCTTTGCTTCATTTGCACTTTTATTAGCTTTTTCGCTTTCAAAATTCGGAATTAGTGTGTCAAATTTTCGAAATGTGCATAGTTTCGGAGCACGGAGCTACAGGGTGCCGAAAGCGTGAGAAAATTTTCTTAGAGTTTCATATCTCTAACACCACGAACAGTAGAGCTGATGCGTGGTACCCTTAAAGACTAAACCTACTCAATTTGAAAATGCATATTTCAAAATTCCGCAATGGGCGCGCAAGGGATTCCCCAAAGGAAGTAGGAGATTCCGGAATATTTCTGAAGTAGAGGTTGGTCGAAATGAGCTTGAGTTAAAAGACTTCCTGTGTAAGAACGGCATACGACATTCCCAGCATCCAATCGGACAATGATATGCGATCTCTTTGATAACAAATAAATGTAACCTTCGATGAAATTATGAAATTCTTACTCCTGTATGCTATGCAATGACGCATTTTCTAAATCGTTCGGAATATAGATTCTACTTGACATATCGAGTTATAGCAAACGAATTATTGTTTCCTGGTAAAACCGTCCCATTCATGATCATTTCCACCCATCTTTACTTTAGAGAATTTCTGGGAATCCTCTAATTCCTTTGGAGAATCCCTTGCACGCTCCTTTTGGAATTTTGAAAGGTGAATTTTAGGATAGTGAAGATTTAGTCTTTGACGGAACCTTACCACATCAGCTCTACTTTTAGTGATGTTAGATATATGAAGCTCTAAAGTTCATTTTCCCATAAAGCAGCATATATAATAGTAAGTGGCTTGGTGACTCAAGCGACGTTACATGTACAAAACAGTATCCTGTCGCCTCCGAGGAAGTTTTGATCGCGCACGTCTGGGAAGGCAAAAGACATTGTGCATTTCTTCGGTCGTGTGCTGGATAGAGTAGACTTGTATTCAGATAAAAATTACATACCGATAGTAACTGGTGCCGAACCCGCGAACGTGAGAAAATACGAACGTTAGCACGTGAACGCGAACGCGAAAACGGATAATGGGTCAAAGGAAAAAGGTAGAAAAGACAACTTCTGGAACAACAAAGGAAAAACGAACACCAACCAAAGGAACAACGGGTACGCCGACTACCAGGGAAGAAAGGAAGATATAATACAGTCAGTACTCGTTAACTGAAGAAACGATACGAAAACAGGAAGAGGAACTAAAGAGGAATTATGAAGAAATTGAAAGGAGAAAGGTGAATGCGGAAAGATTGGCCGAAATGAAGAAAAAAGAGGAAGATGCGAAACCTAAAACACCTCTTATAAAAACACCACCAAAGAAAAGCTCTATAAGTGAAGTAAGCATGGATGTAGAATCCATACAAGCAACAACTGAACCCAACAGAGGCAAACGACAACTAGAATCACCTTTAGAAGGAGAGGAAGAAAAACAAAAGAAACCCAAAGATGAAGAGGAATCAAGTGATGAAGAAGATGATACGGATGCAGAATTGAGCAAATTGGAAGCTGACTATATACAACAATATAAGAAAGCAATAAAATGCATCGATAGTAATGTAAATGTCAAGAAGGCGGGTAAAGCACAAAGGGAACGGATAATAGGGATATTGACAAAATGGCTCGGTAGAATTGAGCTGCTTGAATGAAGGCTGCTAGAAAGAAGAAAGGAGACTGAAAAACTTGAAGCGGCAATAGGGGAGAAATTAGTACAAGAAAGAAGATACTATGAGCACAAGATACAAAAACTCACGGAAGAACTCGCTTTGGCGCAATCACAAACAACCTCTACGCAGGAAATTGCCCAAAGAGAATGGATTAAAATTCAAGAAGGGGAAATACAAATGTTACGCGAAGAACTGAAAGACAAACATAACCAGGAATAAACGGCAGCTAAACTGGAGCGGATACTGGAACGAACAACAAAGGAAAATAACATATTGCGTAAACAAGTGGAAGAAAAATCCACTGAGATTACAGCTATTACAGCAAGCTGCGCTGAACTACAACAGAGAATTATACAAATGAGAGCCGAGGAAGATAATCAAAGGAACCTTAATGATTTAGCGAAACAATTGGAAGAAACAATGAAGAAAGAAAAGGAAATTTTGGACAAATTCGGACAGAAAACACCGACCTTCGCTGATGCTGTGAAAAGACCACCAATATCAGAGCGAGCACAGAAAATTGCTGCGATTACAGACAGAGAAAACCCATCTTTTTTTGTAAGACCGAAAGCCGGACAGACCTTAGCTCAATTAAGATTGAGCTGGCAAGAGACTATCAATCCGGAGAAAGACAAGATAAGAGCAACGATTTTTATGGGAAAAAACTTAATGGTTGTTCAGGCCGAAAGTAAAGTAGATGCAAATAAAATAATTAACAAGGAAGGGATAAAGGAAACATTCAATGTAGAGGAACAGAAGAAGCGCAATCCACAGATCATAATATATAACGTGGAATCTGATCTGAAGGATGAGGAGATTGTGAGGAAAATTATTAATACATAGATGAAGAAGAAGAGGCGCAGAAGGCAATAAGGGACACTAAAATTAAATTTAGAATAGGGCCCAAAAATAAGAGGACTTGTCACGTGATAATTGAGGTTGCTCCGAGGACAATAGAACTATTAATGGCTAAGCCAAGTCAATACATAAACATACGAGCCATGTGCACAAAGACTTTTTAGTTGTAGCTAAATGTTTTAAATGCAGAGACCTCGGTCATACAACTCGATTTTCGTCGGAGACGACGAAATCTGTACACACTGCGGAGAAAAAGGACATCGGCGAGATAATTGCGGAAAAAATCAACCAACCATTTGTATACCCTGCAAACTAAGAAGAAAAGAATGCAAAGCTAAAGAACTAAAGGACTGCTCAGACGTACAAGATACTCGAAGCGAGACCCATTAATAAGACAAATTATGGATTTTTAGAATCACTGAAGATCTACAACGAGCTAGAATATGGATTAAGGAAGTAATTTGGGTTGATAAAGACGAAGAAAAAAGTTTATTGATAGGCTGGGAAAAATAGAGGAGACATATAACGAAGAAAACTCACTGGCAATAACCGAAGACTGGCTAAATTGTAAACGAGAAACCAAATAATAATGCATTTCATAAATCCAGATCTGGCAACCTTTCCGAGAGGATTCGCTGTGGATGTGGTTGAATCCCACACTGACTTTAATTTGGAAGAAATGAAACAATTGAAAATTAGCAGAAGCGATTGCAGCGAGGTAATTATTTATTATTCTGAGAATAAATATGGGTGTCAATTTATTCATGCAAGATCAACCAAGGAGAATTTTAAACAAGATCTTCGAAGCGTGCTGGTGTACTACCAGGGAGTCAAATTGGAGAAGAAAATAGAAATAAATATCCCGTGCATTGGTATGGGATTATGGAGGTGCAACCCGGACCAAGTCCTTGAAGAATTAGAGAAATATAATAAAGAAGATAAATTATTTTTTAAATGTTTGTACCAGACAAACGAATAATGAAAAACCTAATTAGTAGCGATAAAGGAACCTTCAGTATTTTTTATCCACCAAGAAGAAAACTAGACACAAACATAATTCTCCGTGAACAAGAACAGCAGAAATTAATACTCCAGATACAAGACTCAGACTCTGAGGACGAAAATAAAACAATGTCATCAGATTCTAATGCGGACATGGAGATTAGTCACGCCACAGATACATTAGAAGACGATCAATATCAAACATTTTTGGAACAAAGGAAAGTAAAAAACAAATGTCCATCACAAAAGAAGAGAGACAGGAATATTATAATTAAATTCAGAAGGATAAGGGAAAACAAAAGCGAGGACGAACTTAATGTAACGAATAAAAAGGAGATTGGGGTGCAAACTGAAAAAAGAAAACTTGGCGACGAAGATGGCTGCAACTTTTTACACCAAGCGATAGAACTGGAAATCAATGCGTTGAATTTGCTGTAGGAATAAAGGAAGATTCGAATGTTCGTGGTAAGAACATGAATGAAGAAATCTTTGCAGAACCGAATGTTGACATTGTAGACAACAGCGAAGAAAACCCCAAAAAAGAAGAGAAAGAGGAAACAATATCAAGAAAACAAGAAAGCAAACGAAAAGAAACATTAGAGAAACCATCCATGACCCAAAATTGGAATTATGGAATACAAGAAAAGGCATACAAATTATCAATATTAGAAGACCCACAGATCTTAGTTGTTGCCTTGAGACATTTGGTTAGGAACCTGCAGGATGAAGGAAAACGAATAACTTTTAAAATACCAAACGCTGTCGATAGATTAACGCTGAAAAGGAACAACATACCAACGGATCCCGGAGAGCTTTTGTTACTGGTCGATGAAGTCTTCGAAAGAAGAGCCGAATACCTTGATTTAATCGAGGTCCACCGAGACTTCATAAAGGTCCATGGTAGGGTGGTCTTGGACTTGAGAGAGTCATAGCCGCGCTGCTATGCACATACAAAACACCCCAGATAGAATGCAGCCGGAACAGTGCTCTGTGTTGCAGCTTAACGCACAGGGCTCTCGAGTGGTTTGCTCCGAATTAAGAAAGATTACAGAAGAACTCCAAATTGAAATCTTTTGCTTACAAGAGCCGTACACTTATCAAGGCCGATTAACGGAACTATCCACAAACGCTGAAATTATATCTAACAAGACTCAAAAAAACAAAATCTGCAATTGTAAACTTTAACAAAAAGTATAAGCTATTATAGATTCATCAGTACACAGATGAGTGGACTACTTGTGCTGAATTATTAACTGAAAAAGAAATAATAATAATAATAATAAACATTTATTGCCAATACCAATATGATATTGAACCCTTTTTGGACAAGCTAAACACCATTATAAGCGAATATTCAAATCATAAAATATTAATAACAATGGATGCTAACGCAAAATCCTCCATGTGGTTCAGTAATGTGCTAACAGATCGACACAGAACGAGAGGCGAAGCCCTTGAAGACCTAAGTATGGCAAATGAGTTAGTAATAGCAAACCAGGAAGGAGAATCCCCAACCTTTCGGGGCCGAGTGGGTGCCGGGCCAAACATTGATGTGAAGCTTACAACTATCAATTTGTCCAATCAAATTAGCGAATGGCAAGTATTGGATGGGAATACTAGTAGCGATCATAATGCAATCAAGTTTATAGTCTCGGTATCTAAACCGGAAGCAGCACGGAGCATTGTAGAAGGAGGTGAACAAATACGCTATAACATCTTGCGGATGAACAAAGGTAATTTTGAAGCAAACTTGATACTACCACAAATAACACCAAAAATCAACTTAGATAATTTGGCTGAAGAACTAAACAATTCCACAATTCGGGCAATAAAAGCGACACTGCCGCCGGGAGGATCGATAGATAACACAAATTTGGCGAACGCCCCATTCTGGTGCAATGAGCTCACAAGACATAGACGCATTACAAGAGCCAAAAGGAAGGCATACCAAAAGGCAAGGGACCCTGAACTGAGAAGAAGAAAACTCAACGAATATAGGGAATCAAAGGACAACTACAAACAGCTATTAATACAAAGGAAAACGGAAACATGAAACAGTTTTCTTGAACCAAACTTAGCAACTGACCCGTGGGGTAAACCCTATAAAATCTGTATGAGAAAATTATCACGAACTAGTATATCAACTTTGGAAAAACAGGATAAAACGTATACCAAAACCTGGAGTGACTCAGCGGAATATTTAGTAGAAGAACTAACCCCAAAAGACATAGAAGATAACGAAACAGACGAACAAAAATACATCAGAAAACTTATGAACAATATGAATAATCTACAAATTCCTGAGGAAGAAATACCAGAAATTAAGAACACAGAACTAGAAATAGCTATAAGATCTTTAAAAACGAAGAAAGCCCCAGGACCGGATGCAATAAAATCGGAGATATATAAGAATTCGAAAGAAATCTGGGTCCCATACTTAACTCGCGTTTTTAATGAATGTATCAGGCAGGGACGTTTCCCAAAAAATTGGAAGGAAGCGAACTTAATTATCTTTTTGAAGAGCTTGGAGAAACCTAAGACAGATCCTAGATCGTACCGCCCAATTTCCTTGCTGAACGTAATCAGTAAACTGTTTGAGAAGATTATAATTGCAAGGTTACAAGCAAGCAGAACGGATTTAGAAAATGATAACATGCAATTTGGATTCAGAAAAGGCAGGTCAACGCAAGACGCCATTAACAAATTCTGTACAGACATTAACAACTCTGGCGCAAATTATGTACTTGCGTTATATGTAGACATCAAAGGAGCCTTCGATAACCTTTGGTGGCCAGCGCTGTTTAATAATATGACTGAAATGAAAATTCCGCTATATATTATTAGGGTATTGAGGGACTACTGCCAGGACAGGCAGATTACATTTAGGGCTCCGGGAGAATAAATAACAAGATTACCCAATAAAGGATGTCCACAGGGGTCTATATGTGGCCCAATATTTTGGGACATATGCATTGCCCCCTGTCTCAAAGTTCTGGATCATATGGAAGAAGTAACATCGGTAATGACGTATGCAGACGACCTCGCTATTTTGGTGGAGGGAAAAACGCGAAGATAATTAGAGATTAGGACAAACAAGATCACCACAGTATTAGGGAATTGGTGTAATGAAAATAAACTTAAAATTTCAGTTAATGGGACTGAGTATATGATATTTAAAGGACAGTTAGAGCGAAATCCTACAATTAAGTATGAAAATCAAAGTATTGGAAGAGTTGATAAGTTTAGATATTTGGGGGTTATAATTGATGAAAAGTTTAACTATAACGCCCACATTAAGGAAACTACTAATAAAATTTTGAAATTTGGAAATAGGATAATAACATTGGCAAGCACTAAATTGAAGTTACCCACAAAAATTTTGAAATTATATAACTCCCAGATAGTAAATGCTATTGGCACCTATGCGTCCAGTGTATGGGCACATAGGTTGCAAGAAAACAAATCATTGGCGTTAAAACTTAACAGAGCTCAAAGAACCATCTTACTGCGAATGTCTGGAGCATATAAAACAACACCGGGGGAAGCCATAAATGTCATTCTGGGGATAAGACCTTTACATCTAGAAGCAATCAAAATGGAAGCTCAGTACTGGATAAAGCATGAAAACCAAATAAGAGCAACGGAAATTTTGCGGGAAATTCCACAAGATATAAAAGACATTGATAATAAAATAAATCAAATTTTGCAAAGAAATTGGCAAAATTCCGGAAAATCGAGAAGGTTGTATGGAATAACACCCCTGATTGAACAACGTTTAAAATGGACCAATTGGAATCCAGATAACGGCTCGATGCATTTCCTAAGTGGACATGGACCATACAAATCGAAATTACATGAACTAAAGATAGTGGAATCCCCCGAGTGTTCTTGCGGACAACTTTCAAAACCCGAGCATGTGGTTCTCCATTGCCCAGAAAATCAGATGAAGGCGGATGGAACTGTTGATGCTTGAATTGTGGATTTGAGAAATAAACTAAAGAACGTTGACATACGCGAAATAATAGAAGATGAAATCAAAAGAACCTTCCTGGATCTGTTGGCTACCATCATCTCATATAAGGAGAAAGAAATCTATATGAGGTGAATGAGGTGGAATAGATATGATCAGGAGTGAAGACGCGAAACAATGCATATTGTAAATAATGTAAATAACGTAGTCAAAGAATGTGTGACGCGCTCGACCCGGGTACCAAGGGGAATACGCGGTGCGGGAGAGGCGGAATGAGGGAAACTCACATATTAGAATTCACACGAACTTTGTGGATTAAACATCTCTTCCACGGCTGTGGTTCTTACAAAATTGTGAGGACTCAACGCTAAATAGCGAACCAAAACCGGTATGCCCCGAGGCCAGCCGTCTAGCGTTGCGGGAGTGCGTGAGTGCGAGAACTTTCGGGATAAACGATTACTCATCCGCGAAGAAGCCCCCAGTGCCTGACCACCAATCCTATGGATATGGATGGTAAGCGAAGTACCGAGGTAACTGGATTGGCAAAGTAAATAGTGATGTGCAATTCGAAAGAAGTATGAAGTGTAGTGTGAATGTGCGGTGTGGTTGAAGATTCGGCTGTGAAGAAACTTCCAGGATAGGCCCCAATCTATACGGATATGGAGGGTGTGTCCCAGCCTCCTGGAATGAACTTTAACGGCTGACTTCCCTGGTGAGAATGGATGATGAGAGTGAAAGTTAGGTTAGGATAGTTAGGATTAGCTTAGAGTAGATAGGTGAAGGATAAAAATTAAATTCTGATACGGAGCAATTCATAGGGAATTAAATGTAAATGTAAAATATTATTAATACTTATTGTGAAAATTTGCTGATGATAATTTTTATTTTGGTTTAAAATGTATAGATAGAGGAACTGAAGTCCATATAAATGAATGATTGTTTAGTGTCTTTATATATGAATTGCTTCTATTTTAGAAATATTTTATATATCATTAATGAGTAGATTACGGAAAATGAATTATAAATTTTTATTAAGGTAGTTATACAGATAGCACAGTGCGGGAAGTGTTTTAAATAACGTAATTTTAACTGTATAAAAAAAACTGATACTAACAAAAATAACTAGACAACTATGTAAGGACTAATAATACCGATATATAGGATTAGTAAGGAAGACACTTAAGAAAATACTGAAATCACAACATAAAAGCAGGAATTAATAAAGTGAAAAATATTAATAAATAATAGTAAAATGTAACCCAAATAAATAATAAAAACTTAATACATTAAACCACTAACACCAGTGTACTTAATATATGATTGTATTTTGTTACAGCTCAGGTCCATGTATGTACGTATTGTAAACTGAAATGAAAATAAAAAAATAAAAGAAGAAATTCCCCCACTCGCGGAAAAAGGGCCTGGATTTGCCAGCGGGAGCCAGGTTAAAAGAACTTCCCCGGCCTCTTTGCTATAATTTAACCTTTCTTTATGTAAACAATACCTTGAGGAACAACAGGTCCTGCCGACTTCGTGTCAGGGGCCGAAGCAGGGAGACGAATACCGGAGATGGCCTGCCCCAGTCCCGTGGACAACACTTTTAGTTCGCTGATTTTCAAATGCGCGAAGCGGGGATGAGCCAAGATGGCTGAGAGGTAGGGGTGGTCAGAGGGTCCCAAAATAAAAAAAAACACGCTTTCGGGACCCTTAAGATTGCAAACTAAACACATTTCGAAAATTTGCCTGAGGAACTTTCGTCTTGTTTTGATGTGAGGAATCACCTCCAGAAGTTTGTCGGTGTAATTTTAAAAGACGCTGTATTTGTTATCTAATTTCATATCCAGATCTTTGAAGCTCCCGCAAATCCGTAAAAACCCTGAAAAAATTCGGGATACATACGTGAACGAACATGTTTTATACTGTAATTAGACTTCATGTTCTGGATGTTTGTAAATATTTTCATACATTCTTCCAAACTCAAACATACTGCGACTTGCTTTGTTTTCCTTCAGACAATTTGCTTTAGCTCATTCAAAATTTTTAACAGCATCTTTGGCACTATTCACAGCTTCTATTAAGTGGCTGAAGGTTTTTTTTTTTTTTTTTTTTTGGTAAGAATATGTACAATTGTTAATCGTAGCAAAAATACCAATTTAATCGAATAAAAATAACGTATAAATTATAAATGCCTTAAATTCATTACATGCCTTGCCTTCAATGTGAGCTTGTGAAATTGCTCAATAAAGAAATTTGGATAAATGCTTCGAACACAAATTGGGTTAATTCTGTAAAATCATGGATTGCGTTATACTTTTATATCCTTCTTTTCATACTTCATAATGTTTTATGCTATAGGTGGAATATTTGAAGTGTTGCACTCTCCATGCTTCCCACAAAAGTGCACTTTCCGTAAACGAACATAAAATATGTGTTCTAATTGATCCTAAATAATTCAATATCAGTCGAATATGATTGGTCTTAAATACACCCACATTGAGTAGTGTGTTGTACAGCCGCAGAAGGATACTGTTACAGTATGTCTTGATTTTGTTTTTTAATTTCCCAGCAAAATGCTACTTCCATCATATTCTTAACAAAATAAATTCTCGGAATTAACACAAAATGTATCAGTTTTTACAAATCGTTTTCGCTAAATCCCGACAACGTTTTTTTTTCAAAATTTTGCTGCCAACACCACGTTAAAGGAAGATCTGCCAGATTGTTACTGAGTCAGTGCATAAACAGCTTTTTTTTTAGAAATCATACTCATCATTGATGTACAGAAGCTTATCAGAATAATGGAAACACCTGAACGAAAGTGCAACTTACCAGATTAATATGGTGTCGGGCCACCTTTCGCCTTCAGAACAGCCTTGATGCGACGTGGGATGGAGGCATAGAGGTCGTGAATGGTAACAAGTGGAATATTACACCATTCCTCGTGCAGGGCATCGGCCAGTTCTGTGAGAGAGGATGGAGGTGGAAATCGTCGCCGGAGTCGTGTTTCCAAGATGTACCACAGATGTTCAATTATGTTGATATCTGGGGATTGGGCGGGCCAGGGGAGGTGTTGAACTTCATCCCGATGTTCCTCAAACCACGCTGCAACAACTCCAGCTGTGTGAATGTGTGCATTATCATCCTGGAATATGGCGTCATTGTCCGGGAACAACATCCGGACCATAGGATGCAAGTGGTCTCCTAAAATTGCGACATAATCGTTGGCAGTGATGCGTCCGCGAAGTGTGACCACAGGACCCAATGAAAACCATGATATTGTTGCCCACAGCATCACCGTGCCGCCGCCATGTTTCACAGTTGGGCGGAGACATTGCAGATCATACGCTTCTTTGGGCGTTCTCCACACATAAACACGGCCCGTGGTTTGGAATAGGGTGAATGGTGACTCATCCGACCATACCACACGTTTCCAGTCGTCAACGGTCCAAGTTGCATGGTCGCGGCACCATTTGCGGCGTGCTAAAGCGTTCTGGTCCCTGATGAGAGGTTTGGCCCGTGCAACACGACCCCGTAAGTTCATGTCATGTAATTCGCGGCGGACTGTGATTGTCGAAACAGGTTGGGGGAGGTGCTGATTGAGTTCCTCCGTCACTTGCGCCGCAGTGGCACGACGGTTCCGCGTGACAATGCGCTTTAATACCCGGCGTGCCCTGTCACTGATGCTTTTCTTCCGCCCACTGTTCCGCTTCCCCGATGTGGTTTTCCCGTGTGTTGTGTAGGCCGTCATCACCTTCGACACTGTCCCTGGCGACACACCTAACACACTAGCCACTGGTGTCACACTCACTCCACATAACCGCGCACCAACAATTTGCCCTCTTTGAAACTCTGAGAGGTCTCCCATTTTACACTACCTCCGTCTGCTGCAGCCATTGCACACTCCTGTTCCACGACGTCTGACGTAGTATGGAGACCGACCTAACACACCACCACCAGCAGTCCGGCGCTGCGGTCGCCACGACACCACTGCCAACCCATACATCTGACGTGTTGCCAACTACAGGTGTTTCCATTATTCTGATAAGCATCTGTAGTTAACAACAAAGTTTCCCCATGTAGATTATATTAAGAGTTTCATCCACTAATGCAGAAAATCATTCAGCTACAATTAGTCAGGCAAAAAAAAATCTCAATTGAAACTTAATCGCAAATTTCAATAATTGATTTTAATGGTTAGACTCTTCTCCCCTTATAGCCGACCGAGGTAGTCGTATGGTCTGAGGCATTAGGCCAGCGTCTCCAAGGTTGCGGATTCGAATTATACCTGGTGCATGGATTGTGAAATTTAACAAGCGTTACTCTCAAAGTCATTTCTCCACGTAGAAAATAACTGCTTCAACAATAGATTTTAAATATTTTATTTTCAAAATTTTCTCCGTTCTGCCCTCGTTGTACATTCTTCATTACTGTCTAGAAATCGACTTTTTTTTTTACCGGCGCTATCGATATTATTGTTAAAGAATTTTTATTTTACTGGTTGTCCTAATGGTTATTTACCACCTACCTAAATGTGATACTACAACTCAGAATGTTCAATACGCCCCTTATATGTTTATGAATAAACTTACAATTATATCCAGACGGTCGTAAGCTATTGTGCTGTTACGCCCTTAGAATTAATTTTATATTTTAACTAACAATTATATGTTTCCAAACATAACTTCATTCTTTTCTTGTGGAAATACCCTCCTTCTAAGTTCATAAAGCTGGAGTCAAGGGTGGATATATCCCCCATATCCCCCCCCCTTACCTACGCCACTGCCAACCAACATTAGATTATATAACGTTGAAATATCAACGAACATGAATATTAGGGTGCTGAATGTTAGAAAAATTACGTCTTTCCTACACCTTTAGAATTATAACTTACATAAATTCAACCGAAAGCAGAATTTCTTATTTCTATTCCATAAACTAAAAGACTAAAAGTTTAGTGAAACTGTTCCTTATGTAATTAAAGATTAATAATTATTGTAATTTGTGAAGGTTTGGTTTCAGAATAGCAAATAAACGTAAGTTATCAACTCACAGTAGATATTGCAACGTTTATCAAGAAGTGACTTGGTCAATGTAAGCGGATTTTATGTGTACTAGGCTATTTGAAACGCGCAATTTTAATTCTCATGAACTTAATTTCCTTGACCAGACCACTAGAAAATAGAAGTTACAATTTTTACTGTGAGTTGATAACACACAAGACTTCCTTGATACCAAATTTCAGAGTTTTTCACCACTATCCATCTAAGATATTTCAGCCCGAAATCTAGCGTTTTTCGGCGAAGGGCCATGTTTGGACCTCCGTAGAAAATAAGGTGTACTATTTAACGAATGCCTTTTTGTATGCAGACACTCAGTTAGTAGGTCCAAATATTACCAAAAATTGGAGCCTTATTAACTAATTGTCTCCAAATATTGTGGCCTTTGTGAAGATATCACCTTCGCATTTTCATGGTATGGCTGAAAAAATCCGCTTGCAGTAACGAAACCACTTCGAAATAAAAGTTGCAATTTCTACTGTAAGTTAAGCATATAGAAAGAAGGCTTCCTTGACACCAAATTTCATATATATATATATATATATATATTTTCATTGTGCCCCATCTGAGATATTAAGCCTGAAATCCGAGATCTTTCGGCAAAGGGCCATATTTTATTCTCCGCAGAAGATGAGGAGTGTGATTCAACGCCATAATTTTCTTGTATGCAGACACTTACTTAGTAGACCTAAACATTACAGCATTATATTCAAATCCTTCACAAAAATAAATCCTTTTCAAAATCCAATTTTATACAATTCGTTACTCATTTTTCAATCCTTTAAAAAAAATAAAGGAATTGGTTTTGAGAAAATGTACTTACAGATCTAGAAGTACATTTCAGGAGCTACACAACGTTTTTTTGATTAAGCTCTCTAACTTTTCTGGTTTCTTAGATAAACTTATTCAGGTTTCAGTACATAGCTGCACGATCAAAAAGACGCCACCCGCCATGTTGGAAATGTTGCAACCCCAAGGGAACTGAGTGCCAAACATTTACATCGGAACATTAACAGAAATTACCAACAACAAAAATATGAACTGCAATATCTACAACAACGTCAAGAAAACAATATTTACGAATAGTATTTATTTGAGCCCTAAAACTGCTCTCACATACAAATATATCAAATTTCTGTGGGAGACAATTATACTTCGTAGTTATCCTATTTATAAATGACCTTTGAACTTAGTTTTTTTTTTAGTTTATTTACGTAAAAGAGGGATACATTCCGTGTTTTTCGGGCAAGTACACGAAAGCTGACTTGAGACAATACGGTTCCGCACTGAATATTGCCTTTAACAATTTTGTGCAAGAAAAGATCACCAATGTCACAACGAGCTCGAGATGATTATATATTCAATATTTTCATTAAATCCGCATTGGAGAACGCACGTAATTCGGGAACTCTGACTCTCACTACAGCAACAAAGAAGTTTATAATATATTCTAGCTTGCAAGGAGAGTCGGTCAGTTGTAAAATTAGTTTTCGATCCATATTTTTTGTAATAAAAGCTCATTACCTGAGTGTTAATTTGGCAAAGCACTAAGATGCGCTTCTTCGCCGTTGCTGAGAAAATCGGCTTTGAATATTCGGCGTAGGTCTTTTATGCATTAAAATGTTTATACATATACATCCCTTTAATAATTTTCAAACACAATTCATTTAATAATGTTTTAAAATATTTTTTGCAGAAAAAATGTACTTTTTCAAACTTCGTGATGTTTTTCGCAAACAAATTTTTGTTCTAAAATTGTTATTTTTTAAATAATATTTACCGATTTTGTTTAACGTAAGAAGTGTGAGCGACGTGTGTAAACGAATGTATTGTGAATCAACATTTTGAAACAGAGCAGACTTGGCTCATCAAAGAAATGTTTACTTCGGCAGATATGAAATACGAATACCGTTAAACCTGAAGGACAGATGTCCCCTCACACAAATGGGAGGGTAGAGTCGAGACTTGACTCCAAGATGCCTTATAAAATCGTAGTTGCCTGTTAACTGCGAAACAAGCTAGAAACATTCCCTAGAACACCTTATAAAACTTTCAAAATCAGTGTGAGTTTTTTGTTTTGCAAATAACTTATTGAAAAAAGTAAACATCATGAAGTTCGAATAAGTCGGTTTTCTGCAAAACAAGCATTTAAGGACATTACTATATGCATAATGTTTGTAAATTATTAAAGGGAATTATTCTGTGTATAAACATTTTAATACATAAAAGAAAACTCCATATGACCTACGCCGAATATTTCAAAGCCAATTTTCACTACAACGGCGAAAAAGCACATCTTAGTGCTTTGTCAAATTAGCACCAGATCATCAGGTTTTGTTACAAAAAATATGAATCGAAATTAAATTTTACAGTTAACCGACTCTCTTAGTAAAATGCGTGGGACATACCATGAACCATATAGGCGAGTAATATTCAATAGTAGGTGACACATAGGACTTGTGAAATAAGCTAAGCGCAGATTGATTGTGAGCTTCTGTGAAGCGATAGAGTAAACCTAGTTTTCTTATAGTAGACTAGTGCTATTTTGTAAAAAGTTGAATGTAGGAGGCATTTTTGGTGAAAAGCAGGTAAAGTGCATTTTCTAATCGATTTTGGTGTGTTCAACTTAAATATGTTGTTTACCACGCTGATGTCTGCGTTTCCATGCTGTAGGTGAGAAAAACAAACAAAATGGCGACTAAAATGTGAGAAATTTTACTCTCTGGGCATAATATTTTCCTAGTAGCACATTTGTAGCTGTAGTTTCACTAGAGATTGCTTTCCACCCACATTTCGGACATTCCAAAATCAGACATATGCTGTCCTATTGCTTTCAACAAGTTCATACAAATATGGAGACCTCTTAGTCGGGGAATTAATATATTTCTGTATTCTTCCTTCTTCTACTTCAATTCCATAAGATGCGGAAAGGGCTTGATCAGCCGTCAATATTTATTTCTGCTCGCACAATCGTGCAGTATGTGCAATTCTTTTCACAACTGTATTCAAAGTATCAATGTGATGAGCTGGTTCTTGAATAATAGGAAAGTACCAAACAGTTGATACTTCATGATTATTATGGCTAAGATTAACATTAAAAGCAGTGCAGTTTATCTTTGGATTTGGATTTTGCCTCAGTATAAAAAAAACAAACATATTTGTTGCCAGTGCCTTCAATTTTTGTGGGGAGTTGTTATTTGCAATAAACCATTCTTCTTGAACATTTTCACTGAAGAATGGATCGCTAGAGGGTTTTATAATATTGGCAGGATATATAGCTGATATCTCACTGGAACAGACAACGTTGTATGTTTGCTTGGTACTACATCACTAAGAATAATGCTGGGCGGAGAAACTCTTTGACAAACAGCATACTGTTTCATCGTTAATGCCAATGATGCCAGCAGTAAAATTTAAGCATTTTTCTTTAGCTATATTTGGTGGCATGACTGTTCCAGCTTCAGAGTCAGTTGAAGCTAATGTGATTTCTGCTAACGCTGTATCTAATTTAAGGATGTCTTTATATCCAATTATATGACCAGCTTTGTGAAATAATTCCACTAACTGTTCGGATCTTGCAGTCTAATGTATAGTGCTTCCAAGCCCGACATGTTTAGGTGTATATTCTTTCCCACCACCGACACTATAAATTACATCTTGAGCAATACAATAAGGACTCTAGAAAGTACGATAGATTCTTGTGGTTGTTCCACGTAAGACAATTTGATTCATTGTTTTCATCATCATCATCATCATCATGTTCATTTATGTTTCTTGAGAACCAGAACTCTCTATGAACAACTGACAACCTAAAAGAATTTGCAAGAAAACATACAGACTATTAGGTACACATGCTACTTCATCTTCTTTTGCTGCACTTGCACCATAGCATACAGGATGAGAGAGTATGTCTGACCTAAATTTTAGTGCTACATGCACCACTGATAAGAAATCATCCTCATTATCAGGTTTGTAAGTTGGTATTGTAAATTGAAAATCATCCTGCTGTAACTCGACCAGATTAGTAATGGCCAGATGACAGAATTTAATTGGTATGAGTAGAGTTTGCTTTTCTGTTTCTGGTTGATCATCAAGCACACTACATTCGTAGATATCATCAACGAAGGGAGTGAGCTTTTCTATGAATGTTTGCAATCTTGTAAGAAATGAGTTTGGCACCGGCTGTCCGGTTTCTTCTGCTAGTTTGCGGTAACGATCCCTCATTTCACATAGCTTAAGTACATGGCCCTGTTTAGCACAGGTCTTTAGTTCGTCACTAAGCCACACTAATACTTTTCACTCGCTCCACAATCTTTTTGTTTGTTTGTTTGTTTGTTTTGGAAGTGTTCTTCAAAAATCGTTTGTAACAATCTGGGTGGTAATTACCTTCTACTGCAATGAGATCACTTACGAGAGAGAATCTGACACTTAACGTATACTGTAAAAATAGGAGACACAACGTTCATCCAAAAAATGGAGGCAGCTGAACTGCTTCCACTTTTTGGATTAACCTACATTCAGCCAGTTTTCGGTTGAACTTTTTACTTTCCATAAAATTTCAAAATGTGTGTATACATTACATATGTATGAGTGTTCCAACGTATTTCATTCAATCCGAGCATTTTCCAAAAGTAGAAAAGAATTAAAGGAAATATTCCTTTAAAATTAAAAATAAAAAAAATAATAATTGAAGTGATTAGGTTTCGATCCAGGGTCTACAAGCACACTGGTCATACGCTCTAACCACTTCGCTACGAAGACAGTTGGTGACTCTGGCTTTCCGAGCGAGCTATGGTTGTACTGTGAAGGAGGTTAGTTATTAACACGTTTTTGATTTTACTACGAGGAATGTGTCTTGAAAAAAAGGAGAGATGCTTTTGCTACAGGGTAAAGATCTATACCCAACTTAATTTCTCGGCCCACCAGTAAACTGTTTCCTGTTCACAGTGTAAAGGCAATGTAAACACTCAAAATGGCGGGACGTTCAGTGACAAGCAAGTAACGTTACTCCTGTTACTGGATTATAGAATATCCAACTAAGGCTTAAACTTCATCCACAAAAGTACGTAACCTCAAAATTTCTTCTTTAGCTTACACTTCGATTAGAAAATGACCGAGTTTTAAGCGTAAAATAAGTTGAACGTTCACGGACAAATCACTTTGGCCAGTTTCAACCCATTTTCAGTTAACGTTAAGCTATTATAAAGAAAGTGTTTAACTTTAAAATGGAGTTAATTTTACCAACCTTTTCACTAAAAGGCTTACACTATATCCACGTTTAAGAGTAAATACAACAAAACGCTAATATTTGACTTTTATTTCTCCATAACGCGGAGTAACTTTCATCCATTTCGTGTTTCCAATTTTTACAGTGTAGGATGATATTTCGCTAACTCATGTATTCTGTTACTTGTATTAAATGTGCTTACAGATGAAAGTTTCTCACTGGAACTAGGATCCTGGCAGAACATACAGTTTTTCTAGTTTATGGGATGAGTAGAACTTCATAACTCTGAATCACTTGGAGACTATTCAACACTTGACTGACTCGTTGATGGAAGTTCTTCTGAAAGTTCTTTCTTCAACCTCTTTATTTTGCCTTTGTCTGTGAATTGAGCATAGCAATATTTATGCCAAACCAATGACTGCTTACATTCAGATTGCACAGAATTACTTACGTTTGTATGTTTGGTCTTCCGTTGGAACTTACCTAGAGCACAGAGAATGGTAAATAATTGGAACAGTGACTAGAAGATGACAGAGAGCACAATTCTATGGATTGTTACAAGGTAAGAACTTCAATGTCTAAATTATTTTGGACATCATTTTCGATAACCCATGATTGCATTCTGTCAAAGCTTACGAAACATAGTTGTGTGCCTAAAACAGCAAGTAAACTAAAAGTAAAATAATAAAATGTTAGTGAAGTTGTTCAAATTAAAGGGAAATTGAACTTCGGTAGTTCTATTGTGTACACTTACATGAAAATAAACAATACATTAAAACATATTTCCGTTACTATTGACGCATTAAGGCAGGCAATGATACGCATAGATTTTACTATTCCCTATATCCGGTGTAAAATTTACGTATAAAACGTATACATTTTTTAAAACAAGACTTGCAAGACTCTTGCATGCAAGACCAAGACTGGACGAACAAGACCAAGACCAAGACCAGGGATACCGATGCAAGAACAAGACCAAGACCGCTATGGTCTTGGTCTTGCTTTTGCTCATCACTATTGCGTATGGAATAAAATTGAAGTATTGCATTCACAGACATGCAAATAATCAGATCATTCTTCGTGCTTTTCTGTGATTTTTAAAATGGTAATGAGTTGTGTCGCTTTTGGATGCATAAACAGATACAATAGGAAGGGTCCCAATGTCACATTTCACAGGTTTCTGTCGAAATATAAAATGCAAAACTTCTGTCGAAATATAAAATGCTGATATAAATTGAAGGCATGCAGACAATTAAAAGTGTTTTCTATGATTTTCATTATGCCGTCAATATGTTAATTCGAGAATTTAAAGAGAAGCATTAATGTTCTAATTTTTATCATCGATTTTAAGTAATTACAAGAAAACAGACTAAAGGAAATGTCAGTAGTATTCATTATATTTCATGCACTTTGGGGAATTGCTTTTCGTTATGCAGCTTTCGATGTTCATTGGAATTTTTGGTTATTCTTTATGTTGAGCTATACAATATTTTATAAGCACTGACAAATTAACTGTGTATGTTTATATTATTTAACCATAAAAGCAAACCTTCACTTGTAAATTAAATGTGATTACAATTTATTAATGTGATTTATAGGGTGACCGTATCAATGTTTGACCAAATAAGGAAAATTTCAACTCTAAACAAGAAATGACGTTTATATAATAGCAAAAAATATACGAAACAAATCCTAAGACCATGCAGAATAAGTCAAAGAAAAAGCAGCTCGGATTTATTTCATTTAACAGACCAGTTGTAGTAGCCAATTATGAACTACGGCTGTTACGGCTGTGAACTACCGTGTAGATTATTGATTCTGTTTACTGTAGGTTGTTCCTTGAACAACTAAGGAATGCAATAATTAATTATTTCACTGTACCTTCTACTTGATATGCACGGATATCTTGTATTACTTATACTTCTGTCCTCTCATTGTGTGCTGTGCTCTCTTCCAGATGCCCTTTATACTTTTTACTTGATTTTGGGGATGCTGTATTTCCTGATTGCACATTATTTGGGGACTACACTATTAAACCTTGATGGAAATATAAAACGTACTGTGTTTACTACTATATCCAATATAAACTATTATTACTGTTTGTCTCCATTATTAGTCAGTGGAGACTGATCCATTACTGGTACGCTCACCATGTAGCTTCGTATGTCAGACCAGGTGAACGAGAGACTAAATTGTAAGGAATCTTTTCGAAATGAACACTGGAACATATTTAACACTTTACGCTTTCTGAATCTTACAAGGAAGGGTACCCAGGTGTAACACGCCGGTTGTGATAAGACTGCACAGACATAGAGAACATCCAAAAAGAAGCGACACGTATTTTTTTTATATCGGCCAACAACCACATTGAAAGGGTCAAATAGGGGCATAAACATGGGGTCAAAATGTGATTGTGTGGAATATTGCGAGAACGAGAAGAGATATCGGAAAAGGTTAAATGTACGAAATACTACCCATAGTGGACGCAAGTCAATGAGGTAGGACGCACCCATGCGAAGAAAGCAGAACATCCGGAAATGGACCAATCACACATTTCCGGATTTCCAACATTGCCACAATGTGCTACGGAAATGAGCGAAGAGGGTGGCAAGGAGCAGGAAGAAAGAAGAAACGAAAACGGAAAATACGTGTTTTTACTTCGCACGTATGCGAAAGAGACGCAGATTCATCTCAATGCACGAAGATGGGATGCAAACGCCGTGCGTAGAGGCAGCCAGCGAGACAGTACAGCACAGTGAGTTGCATATATATCAGAAAATCAAGTTCATTCTTTTTAATTTGAATTTATTTTAAGACCTTTAGCCAACTATGGCTCAGGCCGTATGGATGATGATGGGATGAATTGCTGGAATAAAGAAAGTGAGAAGGAACGGGAGGACCTCGAGAAAACCCACGCACACGGTGTTTGTCCACCACAAAACATCAAGTTGAGTTGTAGAAAGAAGTCATAAATAAAGGATTGCAAGGTCAGATGACATAGTACGGCATACACGTGCCTGTAAGGAAAGAAAGAGCAGGTTGACATTGGAATTTCACTCTGGACGCTGTCTGGCTCTGCGACGCGAGAAGCATATCACAGCAAGAATGCAATTTCTACCTGCCATCACACATAGCTACAGAATACAGCCTGTTATATCTGCCAGTGGAAAGTTGCTGTCGCCCATGCTCATAGTCTTGAAAGAGCTTCATGGTACGTTTGGGCCACGGATTCAACAAACAATGTTCCGCCCACAAAACTTATACATTTGTGCATCATCATCTGGGAAAGTGACAAAACAAATCACTAAGACGTGGTTCCAATCGGTGTTCCTTCCACAGGCCAATGAGAAAACGGTACTGTTAGTCTACTCGTGGACGGGTTATGATCGAGCCAACTTGGCAACAATAATGCCACTGAACAGGCAGCGCAACATTATGACGATACCTACGCACACAACTTGGTTAATACAACCTCTGGACGTGTATGGTATCAGAGTTTGGAAGAACTTCGTACGCAAAGTATCTGATGTGGTACGCCTTCAGCAACTCAACATCAATCTACACAGCAGAGACAATATCATGACACATCAATTCCTTGTGGATAATCAACTGTCGTATCCACGGTACATACGTGCAAGGGCGCCATTTATCTGTAAGTTTGCAGGGGACCATTCAGATTTTTTTTCAGGTAAGAGTCTAAGAAGGCACATATTATACAGATCCAATTAAGATTTTGCCAAATATTGTATATTCATAAAAAAAAACACACATAATAGTATACATATAGTCATTATGAAGGCTTCCCCGGCTATTACAGAAGTTAACAATGTTTGTATAACGTTAAAAAAATTCACTAAAGCATATTATGTTCTAACTAATAAGAACAAAGTTTCTGCTGTTACTACAAAATGAACTTAGGAAATAACAGAAACTAATGTTAGTCTATGCAGAGGAGTTATCCAGCTTTCCCAAATGTGGTTCTCTTTCTGTCCTTCTCACCCTTCCTCCGCGCTACTGCTTTATTTGACAAATATATATATTTTTTTAATTCTCGGTTCTCCATCTCGACAAGCATGGTTCAAGAAGCTTCTGTCTCACCTACAGGGAGAAAAAAAAAATATTTGGACAAGTTCAACAAAGAGGAAAAGCAGACTTATCACACGCAAAACGTGGCCCATTTCGAAATCTCTTGCCTGTTTACGTGCGTATGATAATCTGGATACCTTATATATAATGGCATAGAAATAACTAGTACTCGATACACCTGTAAGGTAACAGGCAACAAAACAGTGACGACTACGTACATTCATGGCAAAAAATGTATTTGGACAACCCCATACTACACTCGAAATAAATGTTCTAGGAATTATTTTGTGTACAAGAGCACTCTGAGTGGTGTATTGAAGCAATCCACACCGTGTCAGGCAGAAAGAAGCAGGATGGTGAACAAATTGAGTTGAACAACATTGGAACTGCTCACTTTAATTTCAAATTACGTGCTGAAGGTAAAAGGTACTGAGACATAGCCAAGCTTGTTGGAAAGCCATGCTCTACCGTTAGATACAACATAAACAAACATAAAACAGAATAATTATTGGAAATTCGTTCTGGTCAAATAAGGAAACTAACTGCCCGGAACGAAACCTACATTCTTCATTCTGTGAACAAAACTCAAAGATTTAGTGTTGAAGATTTGGTTACTTCACTTGCCTAGGATATGCAAGTTAATGCTACAGATGTGTAGACGTGAACAAAAAAATGGGATTCAGAAGATGTGTAATCAGAAACAAAACATACATATCAGAAGAAAGCAGAAAGAAGAAGTTCTAATTTTCCAAGAAATATCAATATGAGTGCCTGGAATTTTGGAAAAAGTTTATTGTTTTTCTAGGATGAGACTAAGATACACTTGTATTGTAGTGATGGATATCAGGACGTGTGGCGAAAGAAGAATGGAGCTTTCAGAAAACAGAACATTGTTTTAACTGATAAAAATGTTGGAGGCTCTGTTAAGATTTGGGGTTGTGTAATTACTAATAGAGTGGCCAGTATTCATACCCTGGATACATCTAAATCTCAATTGTTTCAAAGAATTTTGGGTTGTTCAATGAATTACTAACATTAACTTACATTAAGTAGGCGAGTGAAATAGCCAAATCTTTAGCACTAATTCTTTGAGTAATGTTCACAGAATGAGTTATGTAGATTTTATTCCGGGCAGTTAGTTTTCTTGGTTTGCCAGAACTGATTCTATTCCGCAATAATTGCTTTGTTTACGTTGCTTTATGATGTATCCAACGGTAAAGAATGACTTTCCAACAAGCTTGGCTTGCCTGACACCGTGTGGATTGCTTCAATACACTAAGTAGACTGCTCTTGTACACAAAAGGATACCTAGAACATTTATTTCGAGAGTAGTATTGGGATTGGGTTGTCCAAATACTGTTTTTTGCTATGAATGTATGTAGTCGTCACTCTTTCGTTGCCTGTTACCTTTCAGGTGTATCGAGTGGTAGTTAGTTATTTCTTAAGTATTTTATCTAAGGTATCCAAATTATCATAAAAGGGCAAGAGATTTCGAAATGGTCCATGTTTTACGTCTGATAGTCTGATTTCCTCTTTGTGGAACTTGCCCAAATACTTTTTTTTTTACCGCTGTATATAGTTTCCCTATCTATAAGTTGTATTAGAAACTCAAAATTACGGTATTAACGGCAAATAATAATTGCATCCAAACAGCAGTTTGAAGGATATATTTCCAAGTGCAAGTCTACTCCTCCTTTTGTGTGAGTTCTTTTTGTCGCTTATTTTTCTTGTATATATTTGTTTTCTTAAATTATGTTTATATGACAAAATCACGATGAATGATCCTTAACCCTCGGAACACCAAGATAATTTCATCTCACGAAACGTCAAGATGACTTATTTTCGAAGCATGTATATTTATCGTATCAAATAAAGTACTTGTTCAAAATCAAGGTATTTTAGAGTATGGATGTATTCATTGTATAGTATTTATTGAATTGTAATTTATTTATTTATTGTATTTTATTTTTTCCAGTAGATACTACAAAATAATAACATACGGAAAACTAATACATAATATTAACCTTGCAATCATTTTCATGGCTGCACAAAAATAAAGGTACCATGAGTCTCTTACTTATTTACACATATAAAGTACTACATATAAAACTATCAGAATCAAACTACCTTCCTCTTTCACTCTCACATGTAAAGCACACCGTATCTGTTGTATTCTGATTCTTGCAAATGAAGCGATTAAAATGCTGACAGTATGCGGAGTACACAGAATTTCACTCTTCCATTTAATGACTAATGGACAAAAATAATATTTTGACTGTATGGGTCATTTTTGACCCGATTTTCCCGGTCTTGGCGTTCTGAGGGATAAACGACAGAAAATACGTTTTCATTTTTTCTTTCATTCATTCTTTTCTTTTTTTTTCTAAATGGTCTTTATCGATGTTATGCACGAATTAACTCCTTTAGCCAGTCGAGGGGGTACTATACGTGATGTAATTTATATAAGTACTGTGGTACACAAGTTTCAATGAGGAATTTATCAATGAAATACATTTTCCAAAGGGAGATAAGATTAGTAGAAGGGGAAAACGAATGACCATTTACTGTAGAAATAGGAGAACCGACTTCACCTTATAATTTAGCCCCCCCCCCCCCCACATTAGTGGCCCCCACTTCCCCCTTGGGGGGCCACGGCCCCAAAAGCCCCCCGGGATCGGCGCCCTTGCATACGTGCATTCTAATACACGTGCTTTCGTTCTGGATATTTTTCAACACGACCAGAGTACATTCCAAATCCAGTGGAGTTTTGTTTTCATCAGTTGACGTCATTGGTCTGCGCAGCAGAGTGCCAGAACCCATCCATCATCAAGTATTCGTGGTGACAACGCTGTTTTTGTTTGGACGATTTCTTGCTGAAATATCATTTTTGTGCTACTTATCAGGAGTGAGCGACTTGTTTCCAGCATACACCCCTGCACACTGTTATGTTGTACGTACATATGTACGCGAATTATCGTAGTGATGTCATGTTGATACTCATGCGTGGTACTGATATTGCTGTTGCTGTTTATCTTACATATGTGGACCACCTGTTATTACATTCTACTATGCAATTCATGTTTGTTTTTGTGTTACTACTGCCCACACACATTTTCGTTTCCAGCATGCATCTCATCGTTGTTCCCATTACGCGATATATGCCACCCACTGTGCAGTACTGTCTCGCTGGCTGCCTCTACGCACGGCGTTTGCATTCTTCCTGAGTGTTCTCCCATCTTCGTGCATTGAGATGAATCTGCGTCCTTTTCGCATACGTGCGAAGTATATACCGAAAACAAAAACACGTATTTTCCGTTTTCGTTTCTTCTTTCTTCCTGCTCCTTGCCACCCTCTTCGCTCATTTCCGTAGCACATTGTGGCAATGTTGGAAATCCGGAAATGTGTGATTGGTCCATTTCTAGATGTTCTGCTTTCTTCGCTTGGGTACGTTCTACCTCATTGCCTTGCGTCCACTATGGGTAGTATTTCGTACATTTAACCTTTTCCGATATCTCTTCTCGTTCTCGCAATATTCCACACAATCTCATTTTGACCCCATGTTTATGCCCCTATTTGACCCTTTCAATGCGGTTGTTGGCCGATATAAAAAATACGTGTCGCTTCTTTTTGGATGTTCTCTATGTCTGTGCAATCTTATCAGAATCGGCGTGTTACACCTGGGTATCCTTCCTTGTTAGAAGCACTGTTATAAACATATGTATCCAGTATGTTAGTATGTTTACATGGTTCAAAGGGTAAATTGTAATTTATGGCAGTCAAGAAATGTAAAAATTACAGCTATGGAGCCCTTGCGGTTGGGCAAACACAGTCTGTTAAACGCCTAATAATAAATATAAAGTAACTAACCCGTTTTCGCTAGTTTGACATTATGTCTAATATAATCTTATGCTTTTGATCAATTCGAATTTAATTGTCATAACTGCATATAATTGTGTATCTGTGTATTTATTTGTCTTTATTGTTTTATAATCATTATCAAACAGGATTGTGTATGCTTAACATAAATTAGTGCTGTGGTTACCTCGTACCTTTGTCACATATTCCTTGCATCGATTTCATTGCATTGATCACAATGTACTTATCCATGCACTGCGAAGGTCATTGCGAGTGGCCATTAAGGATTACCATTAAGGAGAGAGAGAGAGAGAGAGGATAAAACGCTGATTGCTCACAACTGCGATGTATTTATGATCACGAGGGTTGTGGGTTCCTGATGTTAAAGAACTTGATCTATCTCGAGATTTCAAAATAATGAATGGAAAGGAAGAAAATTGTATGAACAAACGAAACTGTTTTAAAAAAAACACAACACAGGTCGGTGTCATAAAACAGTGCTTCGCCCATTGCCAAAGGCAGTTTTGGACAGGATTAGTTGTAAATGGTAAATAAGGCATATCTTTCCCCTTCCTATTCCTTTCAGATTCCACTATTCATAAGTTCATTCGAAAACATTTATTGGTATTAAATATTTGTTCACAAGAACGAACCGCCAAGGGTGTCGTCAAATATAAGACTCATAAGCCAACTTTGTTGCTCGTTTCCGACAATAACTGTGAATATTTTGGGCTGTTTCTATACTCGAGACTCTATAGGCTGAGTGGCGTCAGGACAGAGAAACGGATAAACAAACATTGCCATTGATCCTACAAATCGGAAGTACAGATGCTTATCAGAATAATGGAAACACCTGTAGTTGGCAACACGTCAGATGTATGGGTTGGCAGTGGTGTCGTGGCGACCGCAGCGCCGGACTGCTGGTGGTGATGTGTTAGGTCGGTCTCCATACTACGTCAGGCGTCGTGGAACAGGAGTGTGCAGTGGCTGGAGCAGACGGAGGTAGTGTAAAATGGGAGACCTCTCAGAGTTTCAAAGAGGGCAAATTGTTGGTGCGCGGTTATGTGGAGTGAGTGTGACGGCAGTGGCTAGTGTGTTAGGTGTGTCGCCAGGGACAGTGTCGAAGGTGATGACGGCCTACACAACACACGGGAAAACCACATCGGGGAAGCGGAACAGTGGGCGGAAGAAAGCATCAGTGACAGGGCACGCCGGGTATTAAAGCGCATTGTCACGCGGAACCGTCGTGCCACTGCGGCGCAAGTGACGGAGGAACTCAATCAGCACCTCCCTCAACCTGTTTCGACAATCATAGTCCGCCGCGAATTACATGACATGAACTTACGGGGTCGTGTTACACGGGCCAAACCTCTCATCAGGGACCAGAACGCTTTAGCACGCCGCAAATGGTGCCGCGACCATGCAACTTGGACCGTTGACGACTGGAAACGTGTGGTATGGTCGGATGAGTCACCATTCACCCTATTCCAAACCACAGGCCGTGTTTATGTGTGGAGAACGCCCAAAGAAGCGTATGATCTGCAGTGTCTGCGCCCAACTGTGAAACATGGCGGCGGCACGGTGATGCTGTGGGCCGCAATATCATGGTTTTCATTGGGTCCTGTGGTCACACTTCGCGGACGCATCACTGCCAACGATTATGTCGCAATTTTAGGAGACCACTTGCATCCTATGGTCCGGATGTTGTTCCCGGACAATGACGCCATATTCCAGGATGATAATGCACCCATTCACACAGCTGGAGTTGTTGCAGCGTGGTTTGAGGAACATCGGGATGAAGTTCAACACCTCCCCTGGCCCGCCCAATCCCCAGATCTCAACATAATTGAACATCTGTGGCCCATCTTGGAAACACGACTCCGGCGACGATTTCCACCTCCATCCTCTCTCACAGAACTGGCCGATGCCCTGCACGAGGAATGGTGTAATATTCCACTTGCTACCATTCACGACCTCTATGCCTCCATCCCACGTCGCATCAAGGCTGTTCTGAAGGCAAAAGGTGGCCCGACACCATATTAATCTGGTAAGTTGCACTTTCGTTCAGGTGTTTCCATTATTCTGATAAGCATCTGTATATACTTTAGTAGTATATTATTAATAATAGAATGAAGAGGGATCGTGATAGTGACTAAATTACAGACACCATAGTGTTAGTTTCATTCTTACTAGTTGTGAGTGAGAAATCTTGTGTGCAATACGTATAAAGAAGTTTGTTTTGTTTTGGTGACAATGCTTTTGAATCTTGTGCTGCATTTTATCAATAATTTCTTGGACATTTCTGCAACAGCTGTTGATATTAAATAAAAAAGGAAGCTGGCACAAACTGTCAAAAGTTGCAAGAAATCTCCAGCAGCCCAAACAAGTGAGGTGGAATACAGTCGGGGGACTGTGCATATGAGCTACACCTTTAGCAGCTAGCATCCTTGGATTATTAATGTTCCGTTGGAAAAATTGCTCCGAGATTTTTCCAACGACACCTCAACTATTTTCCTAGGTCTAACAGTTCCTGAGTTGAATATTTCCCTCTCCCGGTATTTCGAGCCCCGCCCCTGTGATCTGGATGAATGATACGACTTTGTATTAGTCTTGCCAAGTCCTTTCCATTACACTTGAGAAACCTTCATAGTCCTAATTCTTGAGTTAAAATATGAGTCCCGGAACTCGAAACCCGCCCCTGCGATTTGGATGAATAATACGGGATTGAACTCGTCTTAAGACCTTTCCAATGATACCTCAACCAACAGGCCTAGTAGTTCCTGAGTTGAAAGAACTTGTCGACAGACAGACGGTCAAAACGGGACTCCGGGGTGGTCTCCTATTTCCTTTGGAAAATCCCCTATCCACCATTGCACAAGTTTGAAATGCATTTTTAATAGAAAAGGCTTGATTAGGGTTGCTACTATTCGTCCCAAAAAATCCGGGACCGTACCAGAATCGAGATCTGCTTCCCGGTATCCCGAAAATAATTCTCGGGACGTATAAATGTCCCGGTTTGCATCGAAGAATAGAGGAAGGTTGAAATATTGTTTCCTTTCCTTTTGCACGATTATATATTCACTTCAGTTAATGAGTATGGTATCTCATAGTTTTTAAAAAGTCTTGACTTCATAGAACAATGATTTAATTCAAGCTCACGATTAAATTCACCTTAATATTGAACGAAACATCTAATTCATTTGGCTAGGGAAAAAGCTTTTTGTTGCTCAGTGCGTATTGCGCTATTACCTTTTGTTTTTATCTGCCTCCTATTTCGGGGATATTTGTACCACCGATTGAAATTTTTGGTAATTTTCCGCTGACCATAACAATGACAAGAAAATAGTATATTTTGTTTAGTAAAATCGGCAAGGCAACATTTAGAAATGTTTAAAAATTTAAACAAAATAAAAACTTATGAGGTGGGAAAATGTATTTTTTGTATATTCGTATTATTGATTGTAGATTATTTTAAAACTTGTTCTTCCTTTTACACATCAATGCGCACGTACTTCGACCAGGGAATATTTTAAAAATTTTAGAAGTAGTATCATTGTCATTGCGATTACTTAGGTGCAGAGTATTGGATATAAAATTGATGGTTTTTAACACAAAGATATTAATTAAAGTGTTTAATCCTTTTTTATTTTGCACACTACAAAGATTTTCGTAAATTGGTAGCGTTCCGGATTTTCACTCTTAAATATAGCATCCCTAGGTTTGAAGTATTTGGGGGTACCATGACGTCTGAGTTCTTCTGTTCGTCGTTTTGGAAATATCAAGCTCTAAAACTCATTTTCTCACGCTTTCGGAAGTCTATGTGGTTGAAATGAAATATTTATCGTTTTTTGTTTTCAAATTAGGAATCCCGTGAAAATGTTTTGTCGGTGTTATTTTGCCTGTATATAACGAAAGGAAAGCCGTAATATCAAATTTTACGCGAGAAGATGAGAAAAAATACTCCGGCACAAATTTATTTCCTGCAGAGTGGTCCTCGAAATGAAAATTTAAAATCTTATGGATCAATATGCAATGGACAGGGGTGGATTTCGGGCCTGGCCCGACCTGGCCGGGCCAGGCTAAATGATACCAAAGGCCTGGCCGGGCCAGGCTAAATCCTGCTGTAGTCCGTTATACTTTCAGTTTAGGCTCTGTGGATAAACAAAAATTACTTTACAGAATCGGTCAGACTAAAATTTAAATACTGTATTAACTGAATGCAAATAACTCTCAGAAGCATTGTCATGTCAGCTAGCTTTGTGTTTGCTCAGGGTTTCTTTCAGAAAAGCCTCTCCTCTCCGTGAAACGGTTGTATGGCTCCGAAGGTACTTTTGAAGACTCGAGAAAATTTGAAACTAGGGGCGGATTGGCCCGGCCGGGAAAACGGAAATTCCCAGGTGTTCCCACTCCCGCCGGCCATTTTGTCTTGGAAGCGTAATGTTACCCAACAAAGATGACCACATTTGCTACTACTTGTAGCGTATTAGCCATTTAGACACAAAACTCATGGCCAAGCACACAGCCCCGTTAAAAAACGAATAGCCCTTTATAAAATCTCTTCACTTTCTCCACTTTTATTGTTAATATCATAAACTCACTGAAAGCAAAGGACAATTTGAAGGTTTCGACGTTCACTTCGGTTCCTTTGCCCTCCTCCGGCCTCTCCTTGGAAGATGTTAATACAATATGTTGTCAATCGTGGCTGCTACATCCTGCCGGGAAAAGGAGATTAATTGGTAAAAGAGAGAGAGAGAAAAGAGGATAAAACGCTGATTGCTCACAACTTCGGTGTACTTTATGATCACGAGGGTTGTGGGTTGTTGATGTTAAAGAACTTGACCTTTCTCTAGATTGGAGTGGAAAGGAACAAAATTGTATGAACAAACGAAACTGTTTTTTTAAAAAAACACACAACCCAGGTCGGTGTCATAAAACAGTGCTTCACCCATTGCCAAAGGCAGTTTAGGGCACGATTAGTTGCAAATGGAAATAAGGCATATCCCACCCCCCCTCCTATTCCTTTCAGATTCCACCATTCATAAGTTAATTCAAAAAAATATTGGTTTTAAATATTGGTTTACAAGAGCGAAGCGCCAAGGGTGTCGCCAAATACAAGTCTCATAAAAACCCTCTTTGTTGCTCGTTTCCGACAATAACTGTAAATATTTTGCGCTGTTTCTATTCTCGAGATGCTATAGGCTGAGTGGCGTGGCGTCAGGATCGGGGAAACGGATAAACAAACAATAAACATTGTCATTGATTCTACAAATCGGATACTTTAGTAGTATATTATTAATACTAGTATGAAGAGGGATCGTGATAGACTAAATTACAGACACCATAGTGTTAGTTTCGTTCATTACTAGTTGTGAGTGAGAAATCTTGTGTGCAACGCGTATTGTGAAGTTTGTTTTGTTTGGTGATAGTGCTTTTGAATATTGTGCTGCATTTTATCTATAATTTCTGGGACATTTCTGCAGCAGCTGTTGATATTAAATAAAAAAGGAAGTTGACACACACTGTCAAAAGTTTGCAAGAAGAGATCTCCAGCCGCCCAAAGTAAGTATATAATATAAGTGAATGTATTTAATTACTTCGATGGAGTCTAAGAATTTTCTAGGTTTAGTATTAGAATTTAGGATTTTGTTTGCTTCCAACTTCATTTAAGCTCATTATCAAAAGCACTTCTAAAAACAAGTGAGGCGGATTCCAGTCGGGGGACAGTGCATATGAGCTACTCCTTCAGCTGCGAGCATCCTTGGATTATAAATTTTCCATTGGAAAAATTGCTCCGAAAGTTTTGCAACGACACCTCAACTATTTTCCTAGGTCTAACAGTTCCTGAGTTGAATATTTCCCTCTCCCGGTATTTCGAGCCCCGCCCTGTGATCTGGATGAATAATACGGCTTTGTATTAGTCTTGCCAAGTCCTTTCCATTACACTTGAGAAGAAACCTTCATACTCCTAATTATTGAGTTGAACTCGAAACCCGCCCCTGCGATTTGGATGAATAATACGGGATTGAACTCGTCTCAAGACCTTTCCAACGATACCTCAACCACCAGGCCTAGTAGTTCCTGAGTTGAAAGTTGTCGACAAACACGGTCAAAACGGGACTCCGGGGTGGTCTCCTACTTCCAGTGGCGGTTCTAGAGGAAAAAACTGGGGGGCAGCTCAACGTTGCATAAAGTGTTTCTATTTTGAAGCTCTCCTGCTGTCCATAATCTACGTTCTCTTTCTTTCCTCTTTTGCATTCCCACCATTCGTTCCAATGCGTTTTTCAGTACAAGCTCTTCTCAGACAATGACCCAACAAATGTTTGTTTGTGTGGGTGGGTGTGATACACATCAGTCATTTTTTTTTAAATTGCATATTAATTCTCCTTAGGAAATATGTACGTTTAAAACCTTTTCCAGTGTAAGAAAACAATAATTAGTTGAAGCAAAAAAGTGAACATTTTAATATTTTCCATCAGTGCATGGAATTTATGGAATTAACAGATGGGAAACTTATAGTTAACTGCCAAATTTACACTGGATAAAATGACTTGATTGGATTTTACACTACATAAAACAGCAATAAAAGTCCCTCCCTCTACACACACATTATTGAAAATCTATAAATACCACACTGGATGTATTGTATAATTCAACACCAATTTAGACCTAAATAAGATGATTTAGAACAAAAAAAAAAGACCTACTTTTTATTTCTAGGTCGGACTAGAATTTCCTATATTATTTTTATAGTAAGAAGTAAGTCGGACAACGATTAGAGTTCTGCCGTTTTCGGTATAAGCTACTGGTGGTATAATTTCAAAATAACACCGCATTGCCTATAAGCAATAAATTACATTTTTAGATGATGTGGTCTTCCCTTTGTTACAACGTTGTTGGTAGTGAAGACTTCTAAAAGGTTTTAAAAATAAAAAATACTGTGTTACATAACCAAAAACAATAAAATAACTACTTGAAACTTGTTCTAAGAAATAAAAAAAAATCGTTTAAAACTCGACAAAATGCAGTTTCTAACATACACTGTGACTCCTTCCCCCACCCCATGTTTATAGAAGAAGCTTATCATGGTACACTTCATTTCATGTTCAAGAATCGATAACATTAAACTTCTTGCAAAATAAATATTAATTATACTAAATATTTCAAGACAACTGAAGATATTAGTTTATCTTCACTGCAAAAAACTGGGAGGGTCCAGCCCCCCTCCCCCTCCGGCCCCGCCCTAGGACCGCCTCTACCTACTTCCTTAGGAAATTCCCTTGTCCACCGCACACTTTTGAAATACATTTTTTAATAGAAAAGGTTTGATTAGGATTGCTACTGGTCCCGGAAAATCCGGGATCGTACCAGAATCGAGATCTGGTTCCCGGTATCCCGAAAATAATTCTCGGAACGTATAAATGTTCCGGTTTGCATCGAAGAATAGAGGAAGGGGAAATATTGTTTCCTTTCTTTTTACACGACTATATTCACTTCAGTTAATGAGTTTAGCATCTCAAAGTTTTTAAAAATTCTTGACCACATAGAATAATGATTTAATTGAAGTTCACGATTCAGTTCACCTTAATATTGAACGAAACGTCTAATTCATTTGGCTGGGGAAAAAGAGTTTTGTTGCTTAATGCGTATTACCCTTTGTTTTTATCTGCCTCCTGTTTCGGAAATATTTGAACCACCGATTGAATTTCTTGGTAATTTTCCGCTGATCATAACAATGCCAAGAAAAAAGTAAACTTTGTTTAGTAAAATCGGCAAGGCAAAATGAGAAATTTTTAAAACTTTAAGTTAAATAAAAACTTATGAGTTGGAAAAATGTATTTTTTTGTATTATTGATTGTAGATATTTTAAAAACTTTTTCTTCCTTTTACACAACAATGTGCACGTACTTCGACCAGGAAATATTTTTACAATTTTAGAAGTAGTATAATTTTCATTGCGATTACTTAGATGCAGAGTGTTGGATATAAAATTGACGGTTTTTAACACAAAGATATTAAATAAAGTGTTTAACCCAGGACCTAAAATTGAGTGGAGTACTCCACACTTTGTGGAACTATAGGAAAGGAGTGTGGAACTATAATTCTTAAAGTGTGGAGTGGTATTAATGTGAGTACCTTACTTTTCTCGGATTATGCATGTAAATGCTTTTAGTGTGTCAAACTAAGTCTTACTGATTCAATACATTCATTATGCAATGGGTTACTCAATTCCATATAACTGCCAGTATATGATATTAAGCCAGAGTTAATATGTATAGGTATCTCCTAGATGGCAGGGAAAACCATTGCCAGTTTTGAGATGAACGAACTTTTTTGCTATATTAAGTTTTCAAACGTTTTCGGTTGCATTCATATAGTTTTAAAATATGCAACTAACTGCACGTTTATCTGTTGTTTCAATAGGACATTTTCCGATATAATGAAATGTGTTGTTTCGTAGATAAAAATTACACGATCCTTTGAATCCGTTATAGAAATTTGTACTACCAGAGATAACATACATCAATAACCGCCAAACTTTAGCCGAAGCACCGTAGACTCTCAACAACCAATCATAACCCAGGAAATATTATCCTGGGAAATATATCCCAGGAAATATTTTAGCCCAACCTATTCATTAAACTTACCAACAACCATCATTCGCTGGCTTAATAACTTCTTAACTAACAGAACTACTCAAATTAGAACAGAGGACGTTCTCTCAGAAAAATATACAATCAACGCGGTGTCCCGCAGGGTGCGGCACTCAGTCCGACCCCTTACCTAATATATGTAAATGACACTCCCATACCACACAATATACATACAAAACTGGGACTGTTCGCCGACGACACTGCGTATTGGATCAGTGCTCGTACTGTGAAGGTTGCAATTAAACAACTACAGGCAATAACAAATGAATTTGTTTTATGGTGTAAAACATGGAAGCTGCATTTAAACCAGAACAAAACTCAATTCATTCTTTTCTTTCTGTCAGGTAGGGGAACTCGTAAAAACAAAGAGAAATTTTTAAAAATCAAAAATACAAAAATCAAACCCCAAAAAAACGCAAAGTATTTAGGAGTTACCCTTGATCATAGGCTAAATTTCAAGATGCACATCAAAGAAAGACGGACAAAAGGACTCAGTACCCACAATTTACTTAAATCATATTTTCGATCAGAACTTTCACTAACCATCAAAATTAGACTTTACTTAGCAATATTAAGACCTATGATCATGTATGGTCACGAACTATTTCACTCCGGCATAAATTTGGAAAAGATAGAAAAGTTCGAAAGATACTGGATACGGTATATGGAAAGATTATGGACTGCGGACAAAGTTCAGTTGTACAACAGAATTCCCATAGTTCCCATTGATTCATATTTGAAAGAACGTAGGAAGAGGTATATTGAGAATGCAAGACACAAGAACTTCATACAGGAAAACCTACCAGATCACATTGAAGACAGAATTAAGAGGCATATTATAACTTATAAAGAACTACTTTCATATTTAATTTAAACAGGAACATAACAGTGATAAGATCAAAACATCATACTCAAATCTTCGTCATGGATGCTAAACTGAGCTCTTACAAAACTTTTACAAAAAAGTACTTCGGATGACAACATCAATAAATTTTACTCTCAACACCTTCATTTACCTAAACATCCTTCATCCTTTTACAGTTTCACCTGACTTGAATTCTGGCAATTTTACTTATAAATGATCTGTTCTTCTGGATAATGCCTTTAGGCTCACTCAAAATAATTAAAAGGGGAAAAGTGGATTTTCTGGGGGTTTGCTTGGGGCGTTGCCTGGGCCCTGGTGCTTAATCCGGTTCATTTCAAACATAAATCTAATATTTATTCTAAACAATTATACAAAATAACTCGAAGGACGAAAGTTGCTTATCAGAGCTAGAAGTCCAGCTACGGTGGCCCTGCGGGCCCTTAGCATTTACTTTAGCGCCCAACCCCTGCTGTTATGAAATGGCTGGCCAGAAAGGAAAGGCGTTTTGAAGTTGGTAGGAAGTCAATGGAACAACCCTGGTATAACGGTGTATTTGCCTCTTCAGAAAACAGACTGAGACAGCGTGATGATCACGAAAAAATGACAGTGAAATTCTTATGTAAGAAAAAGTGACTTTTTTCTTCCAGTGTGACTATTTTTCTTACCGGTTTGTTTCCTGTATTTTATGGTTTAATACAATACAATTAAATATGTATCCTAATGTGCCTTTAATTTTGTTTGCTCTGAATGCCAAAATTTTCCTACATAATAATAATAATAATAATATTTTTTTGGTCGCAGGTAAACATGATGTACTGGACAGAACACTGATTATATGTAAAAACAAATGCTGACTAAACTAGTTTTTCTATACTATATAAATTTTTTACCAGTGTGGAGCTGTGATTTCGTTGAATTTTTGGCCCTGGTTTATCCCCTTTTTATTTTGCACATTTCAAAGATTATTGTAGATTGGTAGCGTTACAGATTTTCTCTCTTGAAATATAGAATCCCTAGGTTTGAAGTATTTGAGGGTACCATGACGCCTCAGTTGTTCTGTCTTTTTGGAAATATCAAGCTCTAAAACTCATTTTCACACGTTTTCGGAAGTCTATATGGTTGAAATGAAACATTTATCTCTTTTTGTTTCCATATTAGGAATCCGGTGAAAATGTTTTATCTCTGTTATTTTGCCTGTATATAACGGAAGGCAAATTTTACAAGAGTAGATAAGAAAAAATGCTCCTGCACAAATTTATTTCGTGCAGAATGGTCCTCGAAATTAAAATTAAAAATCTTATGGAACAGTATGCAATGGAAAAAACTTATCAGTTACAACTAAAAAGAAAACGCGTAACTATAAAAATTATTCGTCTTACGAGAAATTTAGTTTGCTAAAAATCATAATAACCATATTGGAATATTTGTATAGCCTCTTTCTGGATTTCGGTCACAAGGCCTCTTGGGGTGATGTCTGTTGTTGAGTGGCGTTCAGATTTAATCCATTCTTGAGCTTAGCTCTCAGCAGGAAAGAATGAAATTCTAGTGTCTAGTCCATTGACACATAAGAAAAGCAAGGCACGAAGAGTAAGCTGCTCATATTTGTATGTGAGTTTGAACTACTGCTAGGGTCAGTGCATAGTTTCTGGGAAGCTAAAATGCGCAGGTGTGGATTTCGGCTGTGGACTGGCCTCGTATGGAGGGGGGGGGGAGGAAAATCTCATTCCAAACTCCTAGCCGAACGAAGCAAAATAATAATAGTAATAATAATAATTATTATTACTATGTAATGACCCGTTATACTGTCCCTAAAATGTACCCCTTCCAAGCAGTGGGTCAGGCCAAAAAATGAAACCGAAATCCACCCCTGGCAATGGAAAATACTTATTAGTTACAACTAAAAAGAAAATGTGTAATTATAAAAATTACTCGTCCTACGAGAAATTTTGTTTGCTAAAAATCATAATAACTATATTGGAATATTTTTATAGCCTCTTTCTGGATTTCGGTTGCATGGCCTCTTAGGGTGATGTCTGTTGCTGAGTGGCGTCCAGATTTAATCCATTCCTGAGCTTATCTTTCAGCAGGAAAGAATGAAATTCCAGTGTCTAGTCCATTGACAGATATGAAAAACAAGGCACGAAGAGTAAAGCTACTCATATTTGTAAATGAGTTTGATCTACTGCTAGGGTCAGAGCATAATTTCTGTTGAAGCTAAAGTGCGCAGGTGTGGATTTTGGCTCTGGACAGGCCTCGCAGGAGAGGTCGAAACTCAAAAGTTTCCAAACTTAGCCGAACGAAGCAAAATATAATAATAATAATTATTATTATTATTATGTAATGACCCGTTATACTGTCCAAAAGAAAATGAAACCGAAATTCACCCCTGGTCATACAAAGCCAGAGTCATACAGTAGCAGATACATTTCAGGTAAAGTTGGACGACGTCTTGAGTTTGCAAATCGAACCTTTCAGGAAATTAGTTTTTTTTTTGTTTTTTGTTTTTTTTTTTTGCTTATTACACGGGAAAAACTAGTTAACATACTAGATTCTACACAAGGTAAATTGGAATACAAGGATGATAATGGAACACACGGTGTTCTAATAACAGCTGCGGATCAGTAAATGACAAATGTTGTAATTTCATTATGCCCTTTGCGGTTACCTGATACAGTCAATGAACAAGCGATGCTTAAATATGAAAAGGTACTTAAAATATCTGATAAGATTTTTTCTTCAGAATATTTTTTCCAGACGTAACGGTAAATAATAAAATACGGTGTTAAAAACTCATGTGCCTTAATGTATTCAGAATAACCAGATAGAAGGATACAGGTTATTTGTTAGTTGTAACAACCATATATACCTTCTTGCCCGCACGTGCGGAAGTGTTGAACATTTGATCGCTAATTGTGATAAACGGAAACCTACAAAAATAGTTTTCATTGGTAAAAGCATGAACAGAACCAATCTCCCTTACAAAGGAGCTGTAAATAGCTGAAGAAATATCGAATATAAACAGCTACGAAACTTTTTCTGTAATATCTTTACCAGACAGACAATATCGAAGTACAACTACAGTTCTTTCAAACCCGCAAACAATTTTTTAGGCAAAAACATTGTCCCCCTCCCACCGAAGCAAGCTCCAGGAACTATACGCCGGAGGCAATGGAAGTAAACAACATGAGTTCCGAGAATGAACATAATGTTTCTAGTGAAACTGTATTTGTGAAATCGTCTTCTCAGGTAAACAAAAGTTCAACTGAAGCTAAGATAGTAATAATGTATTATTATCAATGTATTAGATATATCGCCTATTAGGAGAATGTGCTCATTATATAATTGTATTTTTAAAGCATGTCCAGAGTTAGGCATATTTAATGTAAATACGAGTGAATTTCATTGTTATCTAAAGTAATGAATTGTTTTTACAGAATGTCACCACAAAGCATCAAATATGAATGTATACAGTATCTTGTAGAATGTATCATATGTACAATGAACACCTGAACTAGGTACATAACCTGTTGTGTTCGATAAATAAATAATAAAAAAAAAATATTTTCTTCAGTAACATCGTTATTATCAAGTGTACAGTTCTTGCATAGTACGTACCAGGGATGGTAAACGAAACCGAATTAATTCGGTTTCTGTTTCTCCAAACCAAAAAAGAAACAAAAATGTTCCACAAACCGAAACCAAAAACTGAAAGAATCCGAAACCAAATTACAACTGAAACCGAAACCAAATTCTGGAAAAGAAACTGAAATCAAATAGAGCTAAAAAAAAAAAAAAAAAAAGGAATTACGTTGGTTTCTGTTTCTCGAAACCAAATTAGAGACCAAAAGATTGTAGAAACGGAAATCAAAAATTGTGAGAGAAACTGAAAGCAAATTACAACAGAAACTGAAACCAAAATACAGCTAAAGGTTTCTGTTTCTCGGGGGGGAAGGGGGGGACAGAAAGAGAAACCAAAAGCTGTGAAAGAAACAGAAACCTAATTACAACTGAAACCCAAACCATTTTCCACCAGTAAAAAGCGAAACCGCAATAATTGGTGAGGGTGACGAACAAATTATACTATGAGGTTAAATGAGACTGGGGTCCAAATTCAAACGTCAGGATGTAGCAAGTGTGTGAAGCATAAATAGTATTTTGTTTTATTATTTGTTATTTTTAATCGCATAGGAATCAAACGGCACTTCGTGTTATTCCTATGAGACAAAAATATTATTTTAATGATTTCTTTTTCCTTTACATCTTGAACCTTAGTTCTAACTTACCGCACCTCAGTCCGGGACACCAAATCTGAGAAAGTAATAGCCAGCATCTTCAAATAACGAACTTTCAAGAATTTACTATCACTTAATTATGTTTTTAAGTAAGGTAATGGTAAAGCTATCCCCTGTGCAATACGCACGCGCTGTGAACGGCGCATGGGAGATGTGGAGGTGAGTGAGGTGGGGTGGTCAGTCTCACGCTCGACCGCCTTAACCTTCGCAAGGTGCCCAGGAGTACCAAGGACACTCCGGTACTCAATTTGATAGGAGGCTGAGTGCGCCTCAGAGCGCCAGGCATGGGAACACTACGAGAAAAGTCTCCAGTGTCCTGGCCGATTCGTAGTCAGACGCGCTAACATCTGAGCCAAGGCGGCTCATATGTTTTTAAGTAAAAGATATAATTTCCACTAAACGATTTCTGTAAAGAAAAAAGCTAAGAAACATCCATAGGAGAGATTTACCATGGAGGAATAGTATGGAGTTACCGGTTTGGTACTAAATTGAACATAACTAATCGTGATTTTATCAATAGCATTTGTTACATTTAAATGACATTTTTGCTTCCTCTCGCTAATTTAAAACTTCCGGGAGCTTATGGAGAACTCTGGAACAAATTAGCTTCCAGGCTGAACCCTGAAAAAAAAAGGATAATGTCTTAAAAACCGTAAATGTCCCGGGCAATCCAGGATGTCTGATCCTTAGTCATTCTACATGATTGTAAATCAATTATTCTTTGCAACTCATGTTCCTCCTCCAACTCATGTTCCCCAGTTGCACGGAAAATTCAGTACAAGATCACACCCACATGTAGAGTTGGCAGAAAACTTTCATTTTTTTTGTTACTTGTATTTTCATGTTTCTCATTTGTTTTGTAAGTATTTTATAACATTTATTTATGCGGTTTAGGCATCTATGGCTCAGAACGGGATAGGTGGGAGAAAGACCTCCATTTTTTGGAAATTAAGTGTGCGAAATCTTGCCTCTGTACCAGAGAGCTCTAGTAATAATTTACCGTTTCGATATGTTTAATAACAGCATCTTTGATGTTTAGAAGATTTTCTTCAGAAACTTTTTTTTTTTTCAAGAATTTCAGCAAACAGTCTTTTGCCCTGCTTTTGTGATTTTTCAAATAAAATAAATTATGAACTTACCAGTTAATTCCTGTGTCTGGGGTTTTATTATGAAGTAGCTAGATTAAAATTACTGTTCGCGGTTTTTCGTTATGTGCCCTCTCCTGTGGCGTAAATGTCGGCCTGTCTCCAAGTAGGTTTGACCACGTTAAGTTTGGGTAAGCCCCCCTTTTTGCAGCAGAGTGCCGCGGGCCCCTGGTTTGCTAGTTGAGTCTGTCTACTTTGCTGTGGAGCTTCTTGGGACATTTACAAAGTTAATAATTTATGTTTTTGGCAACATTATCCAGCAATTGACTTTGATGTGCTGTTATTTTAAAATATTTACTCATGTATACATTATTGCCGGGTATGTCGTTTTCTTAAAATGTATAAAATTTAATGAAATATTACATTCGACAATATTCGTATACTGAGAATTTCAGATATAGATGGAATATTGTTTCTTCAATGGATTTAACAGTAAATCAGTTAAGTATTTGAATTTAGCGATATAGTCCAATGGTTAATGCAACTTTGTTTTAAATGGAAATTGCGTATTGTTTCATAATATTGTATAACTTACGTTCAAGCACATTATATTGCTGTGTTATGATTACTGCTTTAATTGAAAAAAAGAGAATAAAACAAATTTGTTTTCTGAATGAGAATAATGCTTTACACTTATTGTTGGAGAATATAAGTAAAATTGCGTTAAGGTTCTACTTTAGTAGCTCTCCGATCAGTAAATTTACCTTTCGGGAAACGTTTGATTTCAATTGATTAATCTTTACTACGACAACAAGTAATACAATCACAGCATTTATAAAGAGTAATATAAGAATTACACAATTCGACAGCCTAAATACTTTTCACTTTCAAAGATTTTCATTATATTACAATTAATTTATCTATTCCACAGAAGTGTATCTATTCAGAATGAGTGATAGATTAATGTATGCAAAACAATCAATGATGAAATTCTGACGCAAAACATGAAAAAAGTTCGTTTGAAAAAATCGAAATATGGTAGTTTAGGAGCTACAGGCACTCAAAGTTAGCGCGTCACCGTCACAAATGACGTCATACCTCGACAAATAGCGGTGGTGGCTTAGCAAATGACAATCGAAGTAGTACCGGACAGCAGACACATCCACTCGAGGAAACTCAAGAAACTGGTTGGCAACATAATATTATTTTCAAAGAATTATTATAATTTCAATTGTAATCTGCTAAATCGGCACCGCTTACATCGTTATTTGTCGTCATTATATGACGTCATTTATGAATATGCCGCGTTAACTTTGAGCACCTGTAGCTCCGAAACTACGAATATTTCAAAATGTCTTCAAATACTTTTTTTTTTATTTTGTTGTTAGGAAATTAACACCAACTCTTTTGCACCAGTAATGGACAGTGTACCATGGACACTTGAAGAGAAAATTTGCAAAATACGATATCCTACGGGCAGTAATCATTTCATCTACATGGGAAAATTTAATATACCACTGAATATTATTCGCTCGTCAATGGTTTCATCTGATATTTCTGACATGATGTTGAAGTTAGGTTCTTCCTACTTACTCTTCCTCACATTCTGTTAAGCAAGTGATTAAGGTAAGAGCTTTCGTTATTTATTCATGACATTACAATAACGATTACTTTTGTCTTCTGCAGTATTATCCATTACGAGATGTCTCGGTTTCGAGTATTTAAATGACCAAACCAATTATAACTTGGATGTGTTATGCAAAGCAGAGGAACCATTATCGGTACGGCAAAGTCAGTTTTTGTCAAGTTATTGACACTCACTATTCATTGCCGAGTTGAAAAAAAATCCTTGATTGATTGAGTTATTAACGTCCTAAGCGAGCTGTTGAGCTTCCAAGGAATAGACTTACAGTTTTGGTAAAATGGGCTCTGAACCACTTCGTTCAACAGCTCTAAGTGAAATTGAACTCATCAACACGCGCGCTGAAAATGAGCGCGCTAAACTCTCCTCAACTCCGAGGACGAAATCATAATTCTGGTAGTTGTTTTATTTCAACTTGGGAAAGATTTACTCTTCATGGCCATAAGTTTGTCAGGAATTTTTTTGGTTCCATTTTCTCAATGATTGACGCGGTGATGCACATTAATGGAATTATTTGTTTTAATATTGGACACTATTCGTGGCAAGTTAGAATTTGAATTTTTATAGCCACAAGGAATCTATGGCTCAGGCCGGAAAAGGTAGGGGAAAGGAAGCGGGAAGGAGTCGGACAAGTCTAAGCTGAAGATGCCATTTGGGCATTTGCCTGTTAAGACTGAGTGAAAACAAACGTTAAAACCTCAGTTAAAAGGATGGTCAATAGCTGTTTTCGAACCCAGGACCTTCGGAATGATCACTCAGTGGAATTCCATGAAACAATCAGATAATCGAAGAACAGCATTAACATATAATCGTGTTTACTAGTTATATTCGAAACATCAGCAATGATTATACAGTATGTCCATTACTGGAACATCCACGTTTTCCATCACTGGTACAAAAACAATGTAAAGTAAAAAAAAAACGTGATTTCCTCTCAAATAGTGTATGTTGATGAAAGTAATGTTAGAAATCACTAGAAGAAAGAGTGGATAACATGTAATATTCTCATTTGATCAATACATTTTAACTATATTTCAGTTAAAAATTATAACGGTGAAAAGTGTCCTTAAAGCGTCCACTACTGGCGCGTTTACCTTGACTAATATTTACGAGTTGATTAAATATGATAATAACGAATAGGTAAAGGACTATAATTGCAAGTATAATTGGGACATTGCAAAGAAGAAAAGTAAAACTGTGAATGAAGTTGGCATTCGTTGATTAACCTAAATTGATCCACTCGCTTTAAGTATAGCAGGTGGTCAACTCATTACATTTTTAGTTTAGGTAATTCAACAGAATAGTAAAACAAACACTGTCATCCTTGATGATCTTGTAAATTAATTCTTTAAATCTCTCTCTCTCTCGCTCTTTCTCTCTTTCTTTCTCTCTCTCTCGCTCTTTCTTTCTTTCTCTCTCTCTCTTGTTGTTGTTTACGATGATGATTCGAACTTGCTTTTAACCAAATTGTGTTGCTGGCATTTCATCCATGGTTGAAGTAGTAACATCCGGGAAACTTAGCAAGAATGAGAAAAGAAATCTCTTTCAGTGAAAGAGAAGTTTTCTCCGGAAGACGATGGACCTACTGCGTTCCGTTAGCTCTTCCCAGAACAAAAGAACTTTCACTTTCCTTACACTAATTTCTCCTACATGAACATCTCTTTAAGAAGACAAATAAAGATATTTACAAATTTTAGAAGAAAGGCTAACATCACTAAGTTCTCATAATCACAATATTAAACAAGTCTTACGAAAAAACTTTTACCTTTGAATTTTCCGAATAAGAATGATATAAGTAATGTTGTATACATGTGCACTAGTTTCCATGTAAGATGTCAAACATTGATAACCTTATTTAAGTTTCACATCTTTTGTTGAAAGGATTCAAAGCATGTCTTCGAATATTCCCAGAGTTCTCAGTTTCCTAAATTTAATAAAATGATGCAAGGAGAATGAACACACTTCATAGCGTAATTCTAGATTGTTTTACTACTGCTGTAGGACAGCAACAGATTTCTGAAAGATTCTTGCACATATTCAGCAGATTATAGAAGCTCAGTTGCCACGAAATTATTACGTAGAATTTGAATTTTATTGTGGCCTTTAGGTATCTAAGGCTCAGGCCGAGGTAGGGGGAGAGAAAGGATTCGGGAAGGTGACGGCCAGGGCCTAAGTTGGGGGTGTCATCTCGGTATTTCCCTGGTATAACTGAGGAAAACCCCTCGGAAAACCCCCGACCTCCCGAATGCTACGCCAACGCTCTACCACTGAGCTACCGCTGCTCGGTAAACGAAATTATTGCGTGCATGTGCTGCATTTCAGTTAAATTTAATTATTCCCTCTTATAGAGGGGCTGGCATATTCTGCCCACCGTTTATATTGACAGCATATATTTGATATGATGTTCTAAAATTCAGTAGCAGTTAATACAATGAAGAGCGTTAAATAGAATACAATTGATGTGATGTACTAAAATTCAGTAGCAGTTCATACAATGAAGGGCATTAAATAAAATACCGACTTCAATTAAATTAATTACTGTTATTTTTATATTACACTTATTTATTTACTAATAAGATTCAAATCAATCATATGGTAACTATTTTATATAGAAACATTAATAGAAAAATATTCTACACTGAATTAGCAAAACTCATCGAATAGCAGGTCACTGATTCGCGGGTGGATACCACGTGTGTTCGACGCTCCATGCAGGAATCCGCGATGGCTCCAGTTCTGTGTGAGACCTTATAGGAAATGGCTGTCTGAGTGATTCATGTGAAATACAACGTCGTCGTGAGTTGACGCCATTTGAACGGGGTGGGTGCCCGACGCATGGAAAGTTCGATTTCGGCGGTGGTGCAGGAATTCGACTTCACACGTTCAACCGTGTCCAGGGTATACCGAGAATTTTTGGTTGAAGGCGTCACAGTCCACAACAGACACCATACCGGGCGTCCAGCCACCCTCAATGACCAAAGCCGGCGACATCTGGGACGAATGGTCAATAGAGACAGGAGGGCGACAGTGCGAGAAATCACAGCCTGGTCGTGCTAGATTCATCTCCCAGTCGACCATCTGTCGGAACATGCGTTCCCTCGGGCATGGGAGCCGTCGCCCTACACGAGCACCACTGCTAACCCCGCGTCATTGAACATTCCGGTTTGTATTTACCACCAATCACTTCAGATGGACACTGCAACAGTAGCGTAACGTCAGCTGGTCCCAAAAATCACGGTATCAACTGTACCATGTCGACGGGAGGCACCGTATGTGGCGCATATCTCATGAAGAGATGTATCCTGCATGCCAAGAGAACATATTCCAAGGCGGTGGGGTATCAGTCATGGTCTGGAGCGCGTTTTTCTGGTGTGGAATGAGTCCTCTGGTTGTTCTTGGAGACGCGTTGAATGCTCCGCTGTATCGTCAGTTGTTCGGAGGCCATCTCCACCCGATTTTGGCCTTTCAACACCCTGACGGACTTGCGGTCTTTCAAAATGACAATGTGCCGCTGTCAGCGGCGTATTCTCCATGAATGCAAGGCATGCATTGCATGCCTTCGGCTTCTAGTTTATTTATTTTATTATTTTCCAAGGAGAAAACAGAAAAGATTTTGAGAAATTACGGAACTTCACCTGATATCCTAGATCAGAACCCGTTATAAGAAAGCTGGCAGCTGGCACTCGCTGGCAGTAAGTAGTTTAATAAACTGTTCACGTGTGGCGCTGCAGTATTCTCGTCTATCTATGTGGGCGTCTACTCAAGATCTTTGTCGTCCGCTTGCCTGTAAACGAGTGTTTTAATGGGCGAAAGACGCGGGAGAAATCCGAAATGCATGCAAGGCTAAAAGTTGCATTCAGCATAGTTGCCACCTAGAGAGAGTGTGTGTTGCAGCGCCGTCAATGTATGTGAAATTCCACATAATGTTTGCGTGTAGTGGAATTCTGTGTGGAATATGTGTGGATTTTCAGAAAAATCACAAGATAAACTTCTAAATGTTATATACTCATATTTTCTTGACTTTACTGAGGATACTTCCTATTTTCGCCTTTCATCTAGAAAAGGATAAAAGTTATGAAGTAACGTAATTACTTCCTCCTTAGAGGTAGCTGTAATTTCCGTGAGCGGCAACAGATGATCAAATTCTTTCTTGCTCTCTGTGTCTTCTGTATACCTACCGCGCCATCCTATTCTTTTTCTGTAGGAAAATTTAATTTAACACCAAAACGAGAAGAAATTATCACCTTTTCGGTTCCAGTTTTCGCATAAAAACTGGCATGCTATTGAAACATTTGTAGATCACCTGTGAAACTACCATGTATCGAGCTTCGTTACTCGAGGTCTATGACAATAAGAAGGAGGGAATTGCAAGTTTGTAAAGAGCAATTAGATGGAAGTCATCTCTTATTCCCATACATAATTCTTAATAATAATAATAATAATAGTGGTAGTAGTAGTAGTAGTAACATTGCATGCCCAACCTCAAAAGTCAGGATACGCCACTGGCCGCTGTCGTCTGAGAATGGTTCGAGGGGTATGCAGGGGACGTCCAACGACTGAAATGCTTTCCCTCGAAGCTGCTTCCCCCCTGATATGAACCCCATTGGGCATATCTGGGATGCCGTTGAACTCAGGCTCCGTGCACTGGATCCTCCACCCACGAACAGGCCGCAATTGGTTTCCGCTCTACATGCTGTGTGGTTCAACTGCCTCCGAAAGTGTACCAGGGAGTTGCAAACTCACTTCCACGCAGTATCGCTGCGCTCCGCAGGGCCAGAGGGGGCCCGACCAGATATTAGGTGACTATCCCATGAGTTTTGCTAACTCAGTGTATATATAATTATATATTCACGAATGTAAATGTAGTAAGTATATTACAAGTACAGTTCATTTGTGTGAGTTTAAAATTGATTTCGGAAGCGAAAGTGTCCGAGTGGTGGTTGCTATATTCTGTGTTAGACAGTTAATAGGTCACCTTTGAATTGAAATCGGGCCTGGATATAACGATTGCCTGATACCTAAAGGCCATAAATAAAGCTCAGTTCAATTCAATTCCATATAACGATATTCTAGAGAGCAGAAAAATATGCTATATCAAAGGACTGTAAAGTTTCATCTGAAATCATGTGGTTGCGTAAAAGAGAACTTAACAAAATGACGAAAATAATTCTGCCTTCTAAAACGTAAGAAAAAGCAATTACTTACCTATTATTTTTATTTATATCGTAAAATTATATACCTGCTTTTGTGAAATATGTTAATTTGTTTCATCTCTTAATTTTATTTACTGGTCTAATAACTAAGAGGATTATATTCCATTTACAAGTGACATCAAAAGAGTAGAACGTGGGAAGTCGCTTAGGGTCTAGTTTGAAGGTATCATTCTATCATTAGCTTGGTGTGACTAAGAAAAACTCTAGAGAAACCTGACTGGACGGCCTGTCGCTGTGTTCGAACCCAGGGCTTACCGAATGTAAAGCCAACACGTTACATGCGTAGGACCAACACTAATAACCGACATACGATCAACACGATATAAAACTGAACTTGACACTGCAAAAATAACGTAACAATGATTTATATAAAAGAACACTAGCGTGGATTGGCAACAGCATAAGACCAACACTTCGTAAAACAAACACAGCGTTGGACCAACACTGCATACGACCAACAATAAAATTGATAAACGAATTGTATTTATGGCCTTTATGCATCTAAGGCTCAGGTCGAGATAGGGGAGGGGAAAGGATTCAGAAAGACGTCGGCCAGGGTCTGTGTTGAAGGTTCCATCCCGGCATTTGCCTGATGAAGCAGCAGGTTTTAACAAATAATAAATTGAACCTGTGGTATTCTTACTAAATTACCGAAGATGAACTGCGGCAAAGCTGGACGCGTAGTCTAAATTTGCTTGATGACACCTATTTCTTACTTAATGTCACCAGCGCGTAATATCATTATCCGCATCAGTTAGGGCTGATTTACATGCAAGCTCTCGTTGCTTGCTTTTCGTGCGATTAGGGCGAGTAGCCAATTGAAACACGTGTTTTATTGCGTGTTCTTTGAAATACGTAATAAAACACGTGCTTCAATTGGCTACTCACCCAAATCGCACGAAATGCAAGCGATGCAACTTTGAATGTAAATCAACCCTTACACAGCAAAATGTTACATTCTGTGGCCGTCAGTCCTAGTTTCCCTATTATTTAAGAAGCCTACAATAATATTATTTAAGGGACGCTAGTAGCTGACAATTTGTCATTAGGAAGGTACAGGTAAAAAAGAAGGCACTAATACTTGGACATTTAACTTGAGAAACGTTTCATTCGTTGAACCTTTTCCTAAAATTAAAAACTCCATTTTAGGCGCGCACTAGAACCTTTTCTTTGGGTGACTTTTTAATTCAGAAAATGAAACACCTACTTCTATGACTGCGCGTGCACTGACAATTTTAAAATCCCCGTGAGGGGATGATTAAACTATCACTTTCAGAAATAGAACACATGTGTTTAAGGGTCAATCCATGTGAAATCAACACACTTTGTAACAAAATTCAACCTTACCCTCTGCCTCTGGTATTTGTATGATTTTCAGTTTATTGCTTGTACCCTTGGAGCATATGATTTGTTTCCTTCTTCAGATTTTTGACGCAGTGAATTTTGTTCTATTAGCGTTCAGAAATCACAAGAGTCAAATTTTCCGTTCTGTAAATTTACAAAATTTCTTATTACACATCAATTGTTAGTGCTAGAAAGCTCAGAGAGGGGTCCTTTTAAACCTCAGTTCGATACATTTGATAGAATTGCAAAACAACAAAACGTATGTTTCCTGAAATTTTCAAATTTGATTTTTTCAAAATCGGACATCTCAAAAATCTTCAAAAAATGCTTATATGTTGGTCATACTTCCTTACAGCTACCATGAAAATTATAATGTGGGACCATAATGGGATCTGGGAAAATCTGGGCGATTGTGGTGCTGTTGACTCGTTCCATGTTTTCCGACGTTAAGAGAAACAACTTCGGTGGTTGATCAAGCTCCAATGGGCCAACAATTACGTTAGCGATGTGTCTTCCTGTGGCGTCGATGCTCTCGTCTATGGAAATCCAGATCTTCTTTCCAATTAGTTCGGCGCGAATACGGTCAACAGTACTGTTGTAACACACGTCCACGTAATTTTTTCTCAGCGTAGACTCGCTTGGTATTGTCTCTTTTGTATACTTGTGCAAAAAAGCTCTCAAAGACTGATTTTTCACTTTCCACAGCGGTATGCCTGAATCAATAAATGCTTTGCATAAATCCAGAGAAAACTCGGATTTTCGGCTGTGGTCTGTGAGAAGTTGTGGAAGCTGACGTACTTTCTTCTTTCCGATGTTCTTAGTTACAGCTAATTTATGTTTCTCCGACGATACATGTTGCGAAATGAAATATTTCTTCCCATGATTCACAGCTTTCTCACACTTTACACAGAAGAACCGATCCATCAGTAGAAAAAATGTCACTACCAAATTCAGACACATAGCGGTGTAACTTCGTTTTCAAAGGCACACTATGCCTAGGAGGCATTTTCGCACTGTTCAGCACTGCAAATTACCTAAGAAAACTGGCTCCAAATAGTTGCTTAAGAAGGCGAATTCACTCTATTCCTAAGGTCAACAGACGATAATCGCTTATTGCGACGGGAGACCAAGTACATTTGTTTGTTTATGAAATGTAGTAAGTTGCATTGTTGTTTCTGCGATATCGATAAGAAATACAATGTTGCCAAATTGCCTGTTCTTTAATTTAAAGGTGGGGCATGGATTGTTGCTGTGGTTTGATGTAATTAAATTCGTGGTGGCTAGGGAAGAACAAGAGTACTGAATAACCAAATAAAACAGAAGTGAGAAATGTAATTTTAAGAAAATGCTTTGCCGTCGGTAAGACAAAAGAGGCAAAAAAAGGCAATATAGCATGAAATAGGCAAAAAAAAGAGCAATACGGTAAAGTAGGCAAAAAAAAAGGCAACCTAAAATCTCTTTCAGGTTACTCACAACCTTGGGATCGGTGCACTTTTGTATCCAGTTATGCTTTAAAAGTGTCTGAAACTAATAGGCATTTTGCCTAAAATCCGGGCTCTAGTTATTACTAGACCTAACCGGATAATGATGTAAGGAGCCCCTTTCTCCAAACTTCCATATTTTCCCTTATGTGTTTCAGACAGGCGAACACAAATAAACACGGCAACGTTAATATTTTTAGCTCTATGAAGCTATCCTTATAAGAGGCCCTGGGATCTAAACCCATGATGCATCTAATGGCAGCTTTCTGTTGCCGAAACACCTGTTTGGCTCCTGGGAAGTTTCCCCAAAACAATATACCATAGGAAAGATTTGTATGCACAAGTCCATAATATGCCTGTAGAAGGGCCTTATTCGGCATTAAATGTTTCAATTTTCTTAATAAAAAGGTATTTACCGAAATCTTATTACATAATACATCAGTTTGTTTAGACCAATCTAATTTAGAGTCTAAGTATAGGCCAAGTAATTTTACATATTGTTTTTTATTTAATGCAGAAATTTTATGATTCAAGGAGAAGTATAACCTTTCCGTTTTTGATTCATTGATCATTAAACCATTCCTTGAGAACCAATACTTCGCCTTACTCATATTAATTGTATCCTGTTCATCAATCAAAGTGATGTCAAGACCATGATTTAAGAACGAAGTATCGTCCGCAAATAAAATCGTGTTCAAAGGCAAATGGTCTATTATTTTGGGGCAATGCATCCAATGTAGATGAAGCTTTTAAAGTACAAAAGACTGCTGTAAGATGTATTGTAGGTTTGAATCCGAGAGAATCCTGTAGAGATGCATTCAAACACTTAAAAATTATGTATGTGTTTCAATGCCTTGTTTATGTAAGAAGCAATATCACACACTATAATTTAAGAGCAGACATTCATCAATATAACACTAGATATTCTAAGAACCTGAATATACCTAGGCTTAGACTAACGAAAACGTTTAATAGCTATGTAAAGGTTGGAGTCATAATGTACAACTTATTACCGGATAGTGTAAGATCTCTAAATATCTCACAATATAAACTTAAACTTAAAAAAGTATTGAAGGAAGCTGGAGATTATAATTTTCTTGAAATAGAAGACACTTTAAGAAATTTACATTAGAGGTTACGCTGATTATACAAGCTTGTTGTAAGATACCAGATTTTAATATGTGACTTGTATGAATAATTGTGTGTTTTACTTGACTTTTCTATGCATTTCAAATGTCAAAGAAAGAAAGAAACAATAAACAATAAATTATCCAATTATACCAGTATAAATGTTGATAGCTTATTAAGATTTTGTATGTACATGGTTGAGTGGAAGAGAATGCATTTGTGGCCTTAACTCCCAAAAGGAAAATAAGTCAATAAATAAATAAATATATATCCAGGCCTTTTCTTATAAAAATTGCAACGCCACCATGTTCCTTTTTATCTCTGCTAAAACCACCAACTAAATTATAGTGTGATGGTAAATGGAGTGGGAGTTTATTGGCCATAAGCCAACGTTCATTTATACAGATAAGATGACAGCTTCATTCAGACAATAATATATCGACTTCATCAATCTTGTTTCTTAAGGATTGGACATTTAGGTGAACAATTTTTAACTTCTTAAATACGTTGGTTAACATACTTGATTTATCAATGTCCCTGTAGGAAGGCGTTAGTCCATAAAACTCACCCTTATCATAATTATAAGGATGTACCAAGGAATTCTTTCTGGCTCGGTTAAATGACTCCTTATCATCAAGATTAATAATATACTCAGAGTCACACCTGTTTATGGGGTTCACCAGTTTCCCTGATTTTTCCACAATAAGGGTATTATTTATTTACTCTTTTTATCTTCCTTTTCTATTAATTGTTTAATCTCAGATATGAGTCGTTCACTCATGTACCTTTTACCCGGATAATTTAGGTGCAGTTCATGATTGGTATGAAATCTTCGACCCCTACCTTCAATATCGATTACCTTCAAATTTTTAAATGTATTCCTTAGATCTTTAATCATATTATTTACCTTCTTTATTTAAACATTTAGAATCGACCATCTCGGTAGGTCGTAACGAAAGGGAATAGTGTACAATATTGTTACATCTTTGGAGTTTTTACACATATACCTCTTCAGTTGACTTAAAAATACGTCACTATTATTATGACAAATATCATTCGCACCGGCTATGATTACTTTTATTACTTTCTCATTATCTGGAGATAATAGGTAATATGTTTGGAGATAATAGCGATTTTCAGGTGACTGCTTGTTTCGTAAGTTGTGGATCGTACAGGAAACACCATGTTTAATCTCCTGTTATTATCCGGTTTAGGAACGTTCCATCAGCGTCAGCACTACTGATCAAGTCACCGCAAATGGTTATCCGCTTTTCATGTTGGTCTTGTGTCAGAATGCGTGGCACACTGTGCTGGGTGACGCGCGACATGTTCAAGTCATCCGTCAGAATTTTGTGACGTGTACCATGGCTGATCCGTACTGCTGCTGCGATGTCGTCTACCGACTGGAAACGGTTAGCGCGCATCACCATTGTAACTTCTTCGATCTTGCTTTCAGTTCGGACTGTTATTGGCCGATCAGTACGTTCATCATCATCTAAACTGTTTCTCCCCTCCGCAAACCGTTGATGCCACTTAAACACAGCACTGCGGCCCAGGGCGTTGTCACTGTACACTTGCCTGATCATCTGCAAAGTTTCTGTTGCGGATTTGCCTAGTTTCTGGCAGAACTTGATGTTTGCCCGTTGCTCAAACTGCGACATTCCCCAAGTCTACTGAGGCGCATTCAGCTCCTTCCACAACAGAGACAGTACGTCTGTTTACATTCTATGCACACACCTCCCTCTTGCTTGGTCGAGAGACGAACTTCCACTGATTCCTCCAGGACGTCACGTCTCAGCTGTAGTACACCACTAGCGCCACACTGCGTTCAGTCCACGAACTTATTGACTGTAGTGGTCAAATTAAATCCAACAGAGGTTTGTTAGGTAATGCTGAAAACCAAATATTTACTCACTGGGGTAATTTTATTTATTTCTGTATACGTTTCGGCTCTGTTCTGAATCCTGGAATGGATTCTGTCTTCAGATTTTAATTTAACAGTCTCTTAAATGTATATAGCGCTGAAATAATATAAGCTTCCGTTTAAAACTAGCTCATTTTTGGGTACGAGTTGCAGGAGGAGCATGGATATTTTTTGTTCAGACTTAAAATCTGATTGAATCCGGAGCAAACGAAATCTAACTTTTAGTTGGCTCATTCTCCTTTTATCCATCTTTACAGTCTAGTACTTACGGTTGCTAACTTCTAATAAGCAATAGGAATATGGTATGAGTTAGAGTCCCGTTCATACAGGTCTTTTGACAGATGTGTTTTAGCTTTTGTCAGTACTATCAGGCAAGTGCTAGGATGGTGCCTAGCATGGGCGGCGATTAGGGGGCGAGGGGGTCAGTTGCTCTCCCACTTTTCCCGACCATTTGACTAATGAAAAATAGGATACAGAAATTGCACACTGAAAAGCGTAAAAGAAAAAGGGGGCATTGCTCCCTGATTCTCAAGTAATTTATCACCCAATGACAATACCAGAAAATAATAATAATAATAATAAAATAAAATAATAAATAAATAAATAAAAATAAAGTAAAATAAAAAATAAATAAATAAGAGTCCATGTCATTTTTTCATCGGTCATTATGAGATGTTACAAAATTAATCTTTTCACACTTGTTCAGTTCTAGCAATTGCGCAATTCTACAAGCTGAGAACTGTCACAAAGTAAAGTTCGTGAGTGAGACAGTTGAATTTTGCTACTAGCTATTTGTTGAATGTGAATTGTTATTTATGGTATTTAGACATCTTTGGCTTAGTCCGGGATAGGATAGGGAAAAGGTTGTGACGAGGAGTCAACCAGGACCTAATTGAATAGAACCAATCCAAGCATTTGCCTGTGTGACAGGGAAAAATCATGCTTGTGTCTGGTTTGTTAAGCATACTATAAGCTGAGCATTCACATTCTGTTTCAATACAGATATTGTAAAACAAAATACTAGTTAATAAAAATGCAGAAAGAAAAGTAGGTCATTGGTGCGATGGGGAATCGAAGCCGGGTCCTCCAGTTGCACGTTGCATGCTAGCGGTTATCTGCCATTAAACTGTCGCCGCAACAACCGATTTCTCTTACATATTGGATATTCCTTTGACCTGGAATTCCAGAAGTGTTCCTCAATTAAAATCTTCACATAGCAGGGAGTGACTTGGCATTGTATATCAGCAATGACTGAATTGTTCAGCTGAGATCAGAGGAATATCAAATACGCAGAGCCATTGGGACGATAATTTAATGATAGGACATCGGTCACCTGGCATGCAACTGGGGGTCCGGATTCGATATTCGGTTGCTGCAGTGACTGGCCAATCGCTGCATTTTCAACATGTCACTATACATAGTGGTCATTTGTGTAAGAAAGTATATTATTTAGTATTGTATTGAATGAGATTCTACAGTATATTAAGGATGATCTAAAGCAAGAATCTCCAACAAAAAATGGCAGCAGTATACCTCCGTATATGTCTAATGTATTTTCACTGGTACATGAAATTTCATTGCTGCTTCTACAAATTGAAGCCTAGAGAATTCAAACTTTCAGGGAAGAAAGTTCATAACCAATTCAAGTGCATGGTCGATGCCGATTTTTATTTTTTTATTTTGTTCGTTGTTGAAAGAGCTTCATAATTATAGGTTTCGATATTCACAACAACAATGAAGGAAAGATGAATTAAAAAATCGGCATCGATCATGCCCTCAATTTATAGGAAAGGAAATTTCGTGTAATGATAATACATGATTAGATATATACGGAGATAGTGCTGCCATCTTTTGTTGGATTGATTGATCGTTGCTTTTGATTATCCTTAACATTATCCTGTCTACTTATAAGTTTATCTATTTGTAAATATGTTTAATATTTTTCTGTACCCCCGTTTCTTCTTAAATGTATAACTATGAACAGTTGTCCATGCACAACTATATTAATTTCTTCTGACTGAAACATGTTTTCTATATCTAGTACTGTAGTTACTTGAAGTTAATAATATTGTTATTTGAAAATAACACAAGATAAATATCAAAATATAGTTTATTGAATTAGGGTCCAGATACTCATGTGCTTAATTTTTGCTATAATTATGTAATTATGTGTTCACAAATAATAAAAATATGTGTTTAATATGAACAAAAAGTGACAATCTACATCTGAAAATTAGTGTTATACGAAAGACAGTGCTATTAATTGTTTATATTCTTATGCTCTCAGATGAGAAAAACCGAAAGTAGCACCTACATCAAATTTGGTAGTTGTGGAAATTGTTGCAAATAATGCTTTATAGTGTCTGCATATACGTAACACGAAAAACTGAAACAAAAATGAACTGTTACTGCTACTTAGAAGCATATAGTTTTATTTATTTAAAGATTTTCCAGGTACAACCCAATTTCAGCCATTTATCATCGAACCCGGGTCCTTTCAATAACAAGGCGATTACCTCTTCCTGACATTACAGTGTAGAGCCCTTTGCATTTTTTGACCTTCAAATAGAAAGGAATGTCACTTGTCAGGTAAAAAAGTTTTATAATGCGAAAAACTTCTTTCTGAATCACGGTGTTATCACCACAAATTTGAACTTCGATAAACAATTAGTTTTATAAATCCAATGCCAATGATTTATTTTATTTGTATATCTTAAAATTAGATGGAAATTTTAAAAAAATGTATGCTGAAGTTTAACGTAGAAAATACAACAAATTACGGAAAACATTAAATTCAGTTGGTGTAACTTTAAAATTAATACGTTTGCTTAAAATCATTATACACAAAATTAATTTGTTAAACGATTGGTAAAATATGTATGCTGGAAGAAAATGTACTAAAATGTGTGTTTAAGTATGAAATGTGCCAAAATATATTTTTAAAAATATGTGAGAAACAGCCCAAAACTAATTACAATCACTCAGTTCGTTCACGTATGAATACATGTCAGCAATTAAAAAGAATCTTAACTAAATAATTATCGGGCCCCATTTATTATAAATGGTATACAAACATATCCTGTTATTTATGCTATCTCACTTTTGAAAACTGCACTAGAACATATTTTGCACTGATACAAATATTCAAAGCCTAACTTGTCCCCCACTTCTGACCGACAATCGCCGCCCATGGTGTCTAGAATATAAGCCCTGAACGCTTTCTTTCCTATTTCTTCTTCAATTGTAAGAGTAAAGAGTTATACGTGCCGGTATGTAGCCTCAAGGCACTGTAAAAGCTAGAAACAAAAGACACGTTACGTTCAATACCAAATTCATAAGAAATATGAAATTGATTTATGACTTTATGGTGTATTATGTGTAATACTCGCAATAAGAATATTATTTAATGTTATCGGTACACAAAATACAATTCTGTTAGTTAATTAATTTCAGTAACGGTTTATAGTATATCTATTTACGAGGCATAACGCAAATGAGAGCTTATAAGAGAAAAATGTTTATATTATTCACGATGTGTCTCTGTTTTGTAGTAACTCATTTTCAGTAAATTTCCTTGAAATTTTGCTTAAAATACTAGTGGGGATTTGACGTGCTAGTTAACAATGATGTTTAAATTTTAAAAGTATTTTCCCCACTTTCTGCTTTGATCTTGTGAGGTACTTATGCGTGCTACGTACTTCAAAGTCGATATTTTCTCAGAAATGAAACTAACTACTTTATCACTCACCTAGTAAATTATTTTCTTTTCTTAACGAACTATTGGTTGTGAAGTTTTTCTCTCTGTTACCTGTTAACCCTGTACATCAAAGGCATGTCAAATGATAGTTGATTTCCTTAAATCCATCGCGAAACCACGAACATTGTAGATTAATCTTTAACATTTAAGAAAAAGACTTATATTACAGGTAATAACTACAACATACACAGTTTTGATGGTATTGTAATTTGTGATAAGCACTATATAATTTTACGTCATATTATTGGAAGATAAGATGCCATTCGCATATTTTCCACAGAATCACTTTTCCGTAGTAGCACTATTCACTTAAATCACACATCCAAGATGTTGGGCACACATTCACATATCAACACACTCGTTTGGCGCCTCAGGAAACTCACCTGATTCATGTTTTAATCCACTAAATTGTTTGCAGCTCTTCCTTTGTTCTTGAGTCTCGAAAGTTGATTGTGCAATTGCTTTCTTCACTTAGATTTGCTCTTCTTTTATACCACGTATTATTGTTGAAAGGAAACAATGCCACTCTCCGCGGTGTAAGTTTGCGATGGGAAGGACTCCTGGGACTGCCATTGGTATCTCATCCTTGTCAGAAGGCGGGCAAGATGAGGGAGGGAACTGAATGTTGTGAGGATTATGACATTTTTCTTTCTTTTTTTTTCTCTCATTATAATTTGCTGTAATTACTTTCTCCGTTAACGTTTTAGCGATGATATGACTTCAGTGCAACGTTTCGGAACATGGAATTCCATTTTTATCAATTAGCTAATATGCACGAGTAAATTTTCATGCAGAATAGCTCATAAATTGTATAAATTCCATTATACCTTTCAATTCCATTATATTGGTTTTGTATTTTTAGTATTTTTCTTGATTGAAAGTTTACATTTACTTTACGTATAGAAAAGAGAACCTTGTCGATTTTTTTAGGATGAAATATTTCCTCTAATACAGGTAAATCAACTAATTGACAGATCGCTGTCGATGATATATCATATGAGATCATAAGGACAAAACACGTGTTAATATTTACAAGATTTCACGTTAATTTTACATTGCTAATAATTGCGGTCTTATTCAGTAAATTGCTCCAACTCTTTTAACATTTAAAATCGCATTGAAATATCAAACATGTTAGCGAGATACATATTTGTTGATCACTAATAATTTCTAAATTAATATTACGTTTTTAAACTAATCTATCGACAAAAAATAGTTTTCTTATACTCCCACCATTCTCGATAATACGCATGGGTGGTGTAGTCAGTGGTGAGGAAAAAGCGCATGGCTACGATAACTGAATGTGTACTTCTCATTTACTAAGAATTTGATCCTTATTCCACGTACTTCAGAGGAATGTTGAAGTTATTGTCAATCATACATATTGGGTAGCTTTTGTGTGAGTTGGTTGTATTAGTGGCATTAACTCACGTTTTTGAAAGGTGTTAATGCATCCAATTTTATATGCGAAAGAAAGTACTTTTTTTTATTAAAGAGAATTTATAATTATTTTAGTTCTAGGACTAGAAATTACTTTTAACTCAATTAGTATTGAGACCTATCTAGATAATGCTACTTCCAACACTTTTTCTACAGTATTTTTCGTGAGTAATGCTTTCTTCTTTCATAATTTTATATTCTCAGTGGCGGCGGTAAGCAATTCCATCCCCCCTGCCTCGGAAATTACACCATCTCTGATATATACATATATTTATATGAGCTCCTGCGTAGCATAGTCGGTAGCGCGCTCTACTTCAGTGCGAGCGGCCCCGGGTTCAATTCCCTGAGGGGTTAAAAATTTGGGTGTTGACCCAGCATCGTGAGGACAATTGGGGAGCTGCTGTGAATAAAAGACAGTTGCGATCACAGTTGAGAGCTTCGACTCTCCTTTCCCAACCCGTCTGGTCAGCATGGGAGCAGTAGACCAACTCCTCCCTTCGAGGAGAGGCCTCATCCACTTGTGGATTGAATATGGCTGTGATTTAATATCATCATCATCATCATCATCATCATATTCAGCCGTTTTCTATCCACTACTGAATGAAGACCTCCCCCTTTTCTTTACACATATCTCGGTCTGCTGATATCCTCATCCATGTAGCTCCTGAAAAACGCTTGATTTCATCTACCCATCTTACATTTGGACGTCGTCTCGGTCGTTTCTTTTCTCTAGGAATCCACTGTAGTACATTTGTCGTCCACCTTCCATCTATTCGTCTAGCTATGTGACCGGCCCATCTCCACTTCATCTTCTTCGCAGTCTTGATTACATCCTCTATCTTTGTTTGTGCGCGAATCCATTCATTTCTCTTCCTGTACCTCCTGGTTATTCCTAGCATGCACCTCTCTATTGCTCTTTGTGTGACTCTCAATCTTTGAGTCGTTTGCGCATTCAGTGTCCAAGTTTCGCAGCCGTACATCATTACAGGTAAGACATATCATTATCAACTTTACGCTTCAGACACATTGGAAGTTTGCTTTTGAAAATAAAGTGTAGTCTTCCAAAAGAACTCCACGCCATTTTACATCTTCTATTTATTTCATCAGTCAACTTTGCATTCGATGCTTTAAGCTGGCCTAGGTAAACATACTCATCAACTATGCCTATTGTCTCTCCGTTAATCTTCACTTCCTTCTTTGCAGCATGTTGGTTGTACATTACTTTTGTTTTACTTAAGTTCATTTTAAGGCCTATTTTCGAACTCTCGTTACTCAGTTCTTCCATTCTGGTTTGTAGTTCTTCTGCACTTGAAGCAAACAGGACTATATCATCAGCGAACCGTA
>JAGDQP010008509.1:0-62688 GCA_022664845.1 Lepisma saccharinum
AATAGAAAAAAGAAAGAAAAAATCCCCCCAACCGCGGAAACAGGGCCACAGAAAAAAAATCCCCAACTTCCTCCCCTTTTCTTTGCTTTTTTCTAGAGGAACTTTTGTGGAAACAGGTCCTTATAGACCCCGTGTATCAACGCCGAATCTGGGGTCGAGGCAGGTACTCTACCCCAATTTCATGGAGAACACGTTTAGTTCGTTGTGCCCATCAGTCGTGCGAAGTGAAATTGTGCAAAGGATGCGGAGAGGTAGGGGTGAAATGGTGGGTCCCAAATGTATAAAAAAAAAAAAAATGTATACCTCCAATTATTGATTTTAATATTTGGTCAGACTTTATTATTATTATTTAGCTTATAATTCTTTACTTAAAATAGAGAAAAATATAAAGAATTTCCATTTTTATAATTGAACAGTTGAGAGAGAAAGAATAGATTGAAAAAAAAAAGATTCCAAAAGAGAGAAACCGCACGGCTGCCGCATCGCATGTGTGAACCACTCAATGCTGTGCAATGCCCCGTAAGGCACTTGCGGCACCCGCACGGTCGCCGCACCGCTATGGGCAATGCGGCACCGTCCCGCACCCGCAGTATGTGTGAACCACTCCATTTGTTTCAATGGCCCATAAGCTTGAGTGCGGTGACCGCGCGGTCGCCGCATCGCAAGTGTGAACCGGGGCTTACTATGCTTCCAATATTAATTTGTTATGTAGTCAGATAGCTGACAGAAATAATGTTTTATGTCCAACTCGACACTTAAAATGTGCGATTTGCAATTGTTATATCATCATGCTATGTTATTTCAACCTTAGGTCATTAGATGGCAAACAAAATTGCATGGTAATTTTGATTAAACAAAGAATTTTATATATTTGTATTTGTAAAGAAATTGTTATAGGGAATCTTGCTATTATTTGTAAACAGGGGTTTAACGTTGAAATATTCTGGTGAGCATTCTATGTAATGAACTTACCGAGGAGAGCTGAGTTGCTTTCCCTACTGTGACCCTCTCCAGAAGAGGATAAAATTAACTTTATTCATAAAATTCAAAATAATAGGAAAAAATTAGGTTTTAGTATATTTTTATATTTTTCTTGTAATTTGTTCGGTGAAATGGAAATAAAACCGCCGCCATGTTTCAGTAAAGATGAACAGAGTAGTCTTCAGTAGCAACAACGAAGGCTGATGAAATATATTGCAATCCATGACGTCAATCGAGATGTTATTCACCTTTGAGCAAATTAACCATGTTCTTTATGATGGGAACGTCACCTTTCGTCCTACTTAGAGTTCAGAGGAAAAGTCAAGTGACACAAACACCACACACACACATTTACTGTATATACAATTTGCTATATAAAGCCAATCAGTATTCTACCAAAACCTCCAGTTCCGTAGAGGGGCCTACAGAGCTTCAGTACTCCAGTATCTCCTGATCCATAGAGGGACCTTCAGTGCTTGAGTACAATAGAAGAGATCTCCAATCCCGACAGACTCCAGCCAAACCATCAATTCCAATCCAAGAAGGAAGATAGTTTTCTGAGCATTTTCCATCATCTGGCTGCGACGGAATCAAAGGCTGTTGAGATTCATCTAACATCTAACTAAATTTCAGGTATGGATAGAGGATCTGTTTTATATTGCGAACTCTAAGCGTCTGGCATAATTTAGACTCTAAGTGTCACCTCCCGATCTGTATTTGCTCAAAGATTAATAACTCCGGTAAAACCCGTTTATTCTGTCCATCGTTAGAGAAACATGGTGTGTTTAAAATGTAACCAAGTAACGATTAATTTACACCGGTAACAATCCCTTTCGTAGTCAAGCGAGTCTCAAGAATAGTCGAGCTTCGCTACGCCAAAACCCTAAATTTACGCTCTACCATCTTTAAGAACGATCCCCAAAACAACAAAGCGAACAGTAACTTTCAAGACGTTCACACTACGAATGCATGTAAAAGATCCTAGTTGGTACATGTAGTTGTAGGCAGATCACAACTATTATTTAATAAAGTGTTGTGGCGTCATATCAGCTAGTTTTTATTCATCTGCCGGAGTGCAACATTCCTTGGCCATATGGATATTCAATCCCACAGTGCACAAGCTTGCGTCCATCAAAGTGAGCCTCTTAATCCAACATTCTATCAAAATCTCCAAGGAACCTGCAAACACCCCTGAGATCCAAGCATACTATAGGCGTCTGACCGCACAGCGAATACATATTCAGCGATCATGTATCAAAGGATCCTTGTAGTATCGTCCAGCCTCTTATTTACACCATGAGCATACGAAATGAATGGAAACCCAGAACAGAGCACAAGGGAAGTAATACTTCATTACGTAAGTCAACCGAGAGTAGGACCAGAGACTACGCCGTTACATACAGACGATTGTTGTCACGGACAAGTGGTGACTCAGATGTCTAAATCATAAAAGTATCGATCCAAAGCTGACAGCGATGGAAGAGGTCTATTGTACTAATAGGCAAAGACTGTATTCGGAATGAAGACGTGAGGGGAATAAACTAGGCTTGACTGACGGGGAGAGAGCAGGGACGGTTACGACACTACCATCCTTTCTTCCTATTCTCTCTTTCTGTGGCAGCAATGAGCGCGTCTTCTGTTCAACCATGTTCGTTCCACTCACTCTCTCTCTGTCCATTTGTGTATTTGATGTTCATCCTGGGAAAATTGGTGTATGATTGCTCTACCGAACTATATAGTCTTAGATGCTATGAATAAAATGAGTATATTTTATTATGAGTAAGCATACATAACTTATGCTTTACTGTGCCTCCATCAGGCCTTCAAGCTAAAAATCCCTCTTTGACGTCTCCAGCTAGGACAAATCAACGAGTGTTATTACAAGATACACTACAGAAATATAGGTTTGTATCCACAATTAGCCTGGTATTGAGCGAGCAAACTGCCGTAATAGTGGCGCGTTGGAGTTTGTATTTTGTTCAGAGCGTGTGCCACCGAGTTTTTATAACCTTAGTCATCTAGAGTAGGTGATGGTACATGAGAGCAGAGCATCCCATCTACTTGGCCAATTCCCTAGTGGAATAGCGCGGCTCCGCTCTTTCAATTCCTCTTCATTGAACAGGTTGGCAGGAATGCGGAGAATCTGAGGTGGAACTTCCCCTTCTTGAAGCGTGATAACCATTTCTGTGCAGTACTTTCAGTAATTACGACTTCTTCGTACATTGCACGAATGACTCGAGAGTAACTTTGGAATCTTGCACGAATGCGAAGAGAAGCAGGTGTCAAAATGCTCATTCCTGTCTACTTGGGACTCCATCGTCATATTCTTTAAAAGAGTGAAGCTCAAACTTCAAAAAAACGCTGAACAAAAGTTGTAGAGGAAGAACAGAACATATAAATAAATCACGATTAAATATTTTTTCTGTTAATTCAAATAACAGTGAAACAAAACGAACTAATTTTTCTCACCACTCAATATTACATAGCGCAACGATGTATAATAAAACGTCTACGCTTGTTTAAAAAAAGAAACAAAAAATATCGGACCAGTAAATGGAGTTTACTTGGATTTGAGAGCCCAACAAAATATGAAGAACAAGTTCTAATTAAATGAATTTGTACTGTATATAGCAACATAAGAGTAATGTATAACCGAGAATTATTCACGCTCAATGTTTTGTATTTTTATATAATTATTAATGTAAATACCTTAAATATTCGAAATAAAAAGATATCTTACAAAAATGAATAGAACATGATCTGATCCAAAATAATTTTATTAAATTTCAGATAATACAATAACAATATTTGTTCTTTTGTATTAATTACAAAATTGAATTAATGGTATCAATTACAATTTGTTTTTATAAAGTTATGGCAAGTTTCAAAACACTGAACATATATATAGTATTTAATTAGGGAATAAAATTTACATATTGCTGAAATGTGTACTGTTGAACAACTTTGGAAGTAAAAGTCAATATACAATACCTTTATGTTGCAATGTGGCCTCTATAAAGTGCTAAAAAAATGAAAAATATTCCACTCGATTACTTGAAAACAATTTTCATGAAACCAAACAGCCACTTTTTACAAAAAACAGCCAGGTAGTAGCAAAGACAAAAATGACTTACACGCAGTAAATTCCAAGTATCTGTTTTGAATAGAAACCAGATGACAGAACCCTAAAAGTTTGTACTTGACAACTATGGTTTAAGTATTACACCTTATTCCCCCCATGAGGACTCATCATGATGAATATTTTGTATTCATGATGAATAGATCAGGCGTGGAAGTTCCGTAACCCAACCATTGTGGTGTAAGCGCCAGTGTCATAAATGACATGTTGGTATTTGCGCCTGTATTCTACCTCGGATTCAACCCACGTTAGCAGTCAGTCCCATTCGTAGAAGCTACATGCTTGATTAGGCGAAAATCAGAACAAAAACAATAAAGTACAGGATGCCGATCAGACATGTCTCTACTCAAAATCTTCATATAAAGAACTCGTAAAAGGGACCACGTTTTAAGATAGAACTCACAAGTAACACTATTTCACGTGGACACTCAGATCTAGAAGTTATTTAAAACCAGCATACAAAACTGAGTTTGTGTGTCAAAGATTAGGTGCAATGGGGCAGTGGTTGAAGGGAAATTGGCGGGAAAAATTATTAATAGCATCGTTTGTGGTAGGCTACTATATGAATATCTGGCGCTAGTTTACACTCAATGCCGCGCACTAAGGTGCTATCACTGAGATCCGCATATCGTTATACCTACAGCCATCTAGATGATGACAACGATATATTATTAAATTTGACTAGACTGGCAGACTATAAGCCCTTAACTTTACACGCAGTATTAGTGCAATTCTACGGTCTACCCAACTCTACACTTATAGCAGTGTCATTTGTCATGGGTGTCAGTGACTACCTATCACCGTAGTGTGCGGGACGGAGAATAAACGCCAGATATTCATAAGTGGCTTATCATAAAATGCTACTAAGGATAATCTAAAGCAACGATCTCCAACAGAAGATGGGAGCACTATCTCCGTATACGTCTAATGTATTTTCACAGTTACACGAAATTTCAGTGTTGCTCCTACAAATTCAAGCCTAGAGAGTTCAAACTTCCAGGGAAGAAATATCATAACCAATTCAAGAGTTTTATCAATGCCGATTTTTTATTTTTGTCCATTATTGAAAGAGCTTCATTGCTACAGGTTTCGATATTCACAACAACAATGAAGCGATTTCAACAATGAAGGATAACGAAAATAAAATCGGCATCGATCATGCTCTTGCATTGGTTATAAACTTTCTTCCTTTAAAGTTTGAACTCTCTAGGCTTGAATTTACAGGAGCAGCAAGGAAATTTCGTGCAACGATAAGAATACATTAGACATATACGGAGATAGTGCTGCCATCTTTTGTTGGAGATCGTTGCTTTACATTATCCTTAATACATTTTTCCGCCAATTCTCCTCTACTACTGGCTAACTGCACCTTTCCCACACAAACTCAGTTTTGTATGCTGATTTTATATATACGAGGGTTACCGCAAAAGTCATGGCAACTTATTTTTATTTTTTACGAAAATAGTAAGGAATAAAAAAAATCTGAAATATGCAAATGGAAGGTTAGTCCGTATGTAAACGTTACATGTTGGGAGTTGGATGAACACACATGTCAACATCCGAATATGACACGAGAAAAATGACTACTCCTTTCCTGCCATCTTGTGGATTCTTTGGGAGACTCTAAGATGCCACGGGTACGTGTTTCTGCCCTTTAATCATAATTGTAATACGCGTAATTTGGAATCTGAAGTAAAACACGTATGAAACGACAATTTTCTGTAGTCATTTTTCTTGTGCTATATCCTGAAGCTCGGACGGGAGAAAAACGATTATATTCCATCTTGATTGGAAAGCCGGAGGGAATGAGGCCGTTAGGAAGACCGAGACGACATTGGGAGGACAATATTAGAAGGGCTTTTTCGAGAAGTAGGTGTTTGTGATGAAAACTGGCTTGATCTTGCCCAGGATAGATCCCGATGGCAAACGTGCTAGTTCCGTAAGCCACAGAGTAAGTAAGTAATATCCTGATGGCGACACATATAACATTTACATATGGTCTAACTTTCCATTTGCATATTTCAGAATTTTTTTATTAGTTACCATTTTCATAAAAAATATATATATATATTTCCCATTACTTTTGCGGTAACCCTCGTATACTAGCTAAAGTACCCGGAATAAAATATGTTCGCATCACCACAACAACAACTACTACTATGTTTTAAAACATTAAATTTAAATATTTTTATTTACAATAATTCAAATTTAAATGAAGCCTACCGTTGTAGCAGATGAAATGTTTCCTGAAGGAGCTGGACCATACATGGAGATGGAAGGGGCAGGTTCTGGTGGCCTATTAATGGATTTGGCGGCAAATGAGAAAGCAGTTCTTGCAGATTTTTTCAATGATTTCGACGATCTGCAGTGATTGTGATGGTGGCCTTCCGAACTTGTAATAAGAATGTTCGTCATTTCCAATTTTATTGTAACTGTTAAATTTTTATTTCATCTCCGACTTGATAACACTTCGGAAGCCTTTTGAAAATTGTCCGAAATTAAGATGATGTTAATTTCAGGTTGGGTTCATGAACAATTTGACATAACTTCCATGTAAAAGTTAATATTGCCTTAAAATAATACACTACAATGTGATTTAAATTTTAAAATTCCACTCTATTTATTTCTGATTGTTGTTTCAACTTAAAAATTGAATTTATTTTAAGGCCTTTAGGCAACTATGGCTCAGGTCATATGGATGATGATGGGATGAATTGGTGGAATGAAGAAAGTGGGAGGAAACAGGAGTACCCCGAGAAAACCCACGCACACGGTGTTTCTCCACCACAAAGCCCACATAGCATGAGCAGGGATCGATCCGACGACCCCTAGCACCAGAGATGAGCGCTCTACCAACTGAGCCACCGTGGCCCGCTTAAAAATGGAAACAATGTATTTATTGCATTGTTACAAACAATGAACTTACTGTTTTTATCAATTAGTTGGCGATACAGTCACTTCTGGTTAATAAAATATGCTATCATTATAGACGGATCCAGTACCTGTTCATGTGCAAAATATCATTGCAATCGGTCAAGCAGTTTTGGCGTGATGCGCGTTCAAACATACTTTCAGTCATTTATATATATATGGTCTAGTGGTTAGCGTTGCTGACTACAGTTTGATGGGTCCCGGGTTCGATTACCGGCGCTGCCATGGATTGTTTTCAAGACGTGTGGATCTGGAACGGTGGCCACCCAGCACCGTGATGCAATTGCAGAGCTGCTATGAATAAAATATAGTGGCGATCCAGAGAGAGAGAGTTTAGGCTCTCCTCTTCCAATCGGTCTGGTCAGCGTGGGAGCAGTAGACCAATCTCCTCCCTCCGGGGAGAGGTCTCATCCAGTAGTAGTGATTTATATATTTATCTTCTAGATCTGAGTGTCCACTTGAAATAGTGTTACTTTTCAGATAAATAATGGTATTCTTGGGCTCCGGAGGAGTCAAATTCTAAAAACAACAATATATTTTACTCACATATTTTTTTGTAGTCCTCGCTTAAGGTTTTACCACAAAGCCTTTCGGCTTTTGGTGGTGATACACTACTTTTGTTTAAAAATGCACATGCATATGTCAATCACTGGTTTTAAATATGTATTTGTCCTTGTAACTAACTTTACATTGTGTTATATATAAACATACATATTTAAACAAAGAAGTGTCGTACCAAAGATTTATAGACAGAAAAACGTGAAAAAAAATAGGTTTCTTGAGCGTGGACTACAAAAAAGCCGTAAGTAAACTGTAAAACCAGAACGGAAGTTATCGTCTTTAAAAAAATGTTCAGCAGAGCATATGAATTACTCATTTATAGTATTACGCAGTAGTAATTAGACTCATATTGTGTGATAACGAAACAGTTAATAATAAAAACATTTATAAGAATTAGTAAGAAAGGGAAATGGCTACAGGTAGAATATTCTAACATGTTCACAGTAACGTAATTAATACTAGATTTGCAATTAAAAATATTGTTATATGAGCTACTAATTGACCCTTGATCTACTGCGTTAAATCCATGAGCAGAATAGAGTTCGTTTGGCATCTGAACAAGAAATTAAACATGAAAAACCAAGACAGGATCAGTAGTAGGTTAGTTTGAGTGGAAGTTATAGCAACACTGAGAAGGTTGACCTGTAATACCATAATAAAATAACATTACTGATATGAAAGCATAGAAGAATGTAATTACTATTGGACAGCACACATTTAAACGGGAAGTGATAAATATCTAAAGACAGTCCGCTATGGCAAAAAGTGTGAGGAGGCTCGTGTTGATACTGGTTACAACTGAAATGTTAGCGCGTTGATTTCTGTAAATCAATTCAGAACGCAGAGCAGGTTACCAATTTTCTACACACCAAATGCGAGTTTTCCTGCATTCTTCCCTCATTTGTTTTTCTACCAGATTACGTTTCGAATGTTTTCCACTTATCTATAATACCAGTGTTACCATTATTTTTCAGCCAAACCTCGTACATTACTATGGCAGATAAATGTACAATAATGGACGGAGAAAAAAAAATACAAAACACTACAATTGGCTGTTAATCATATATCACTTCAATCTTGACAGCAACAATATTAAAATAATTAAAAGAAAACCTCAACAATAACATCAATCTAAAAATTAACCCAAATACAGGGCGTTACCCTTTGCAGGTTAAGAACGGCACAAGAAGTCTAAAATCCACGATTCACCCAACTGCACATATTTCATGATGCATCGTGCTAATCAAAAGAAACGTAATTACCCAAATAATTATGAACTAAATAATTGTAACATAACAACATGACAGATACAAGAACGGCAGCAATAAGGCAGAATAATCAAGGTTATATATGCATTTATATGTAAACACTTATCTATGTGTTTTTTTAAAAAAAATAGGTACAATTATTTTGATTCTACTGAATTTGAATAAAACAGTTACACCCACAATTATATACAAACATGCACTCACACATATATATAAACAGCGTGCATTACGAATTTCATTAATTTCACAAAATAAATAATAAAACCAAAGATCACATTATATATTACATGACTCAATTGTATATTTTACATACATATACACTTCTTATCCCTTTAAAAAATATTTCGGAAGGGTTACACGAGATCAAATGATAAATATTTTACTTTTGAAAATAATTACAAGCACGGGAAAGAGTTACAGCTCTAAAAGAAACAAATGAAGGGTCATTCTTTTTTTCTAGCACTATCAGATCCCGCGGAAAGTTACGGAATCTTTTTGTTTGGATTCTCGTTGCAGCCGTGTGCACGCTAGCGGAAGTTGTGTGTAACTACAGTGTTGCCACAGAATCACTAAGACCGATTTCCCTGACCTTTAGAAGTATTTTCTCCCTTTCTAGACACTTTTGTACTGGGAAAACAATAAAATCTCTCTTATATCTATGCGAATCCAACCATCTTTATAGCCACCCAACTCACTCACTCCTCTATTTTCAGATATATTTTTTTTATTAACGTTTATAAATTGCAACAATACACTTTGTCACAAAAAGCAGTTTTCTTAATGTAAATATCAGACAAGCAACAACCAGTTTACTTTCTATCCACATACTTAAAAGGAATAATGATGGATCGGTGTATCAGCACGGAAAAGTACCGATGTTATACTCCTAAACCGCCTGGAGCAATCCCAACTAAATTTGGTATGTACACATATCACTTACAATCCAGAAAAAAATAATTAAAAAAATACTGTTGGGTGACACACCTAGCACCCACAAACGGAGTCTGTGCAATCAGTTAACAGATCATGACTGTCAGATATATCCTTACAGGCTGAGCAACCCACACCACAATGTAGTTTGTCGGGTTGACTACCTACAAGTGGGCAAATACGGCATGGCTATCAATTCATTAGCAACAGTTATCTTACAAGGAAAGGTCACGGTTCTCAAACACACAAATCCTATTTAAACCTAATACATCGCAAGCAACATAACGAGATATGTAGATTACCAAAATTTAAGGTGCCATGGTCCAGGGGAAGGGGAACTAGGGGCTTCGGAACTTCGAATGTCACAAAAATGTATATAAAAGCAGTAGTGAGGTTGTAATGGAATATCCTGAAAACGGGAAAAGTAATCAAAATACAACTTGCACAACGTATAACTGACCACAAGTAGTAAAAAAAACCGTAAGCAGTGTTGCCAACGCAGAACAAAGTTACAATTTTTTAAATAGCAATATATACCAATTAATGCACAGAGGAAAAGTACTGGCAATAGAAAAGTAAATAGTGCACGTTGGTCGCAAAGTGTTGCAAACTATGGAAGATATATGAGCTGAAAGTTGTCAGGTTAGAATATATATGTGGAGACACAATATGCTGGTATTTGGAATAACAGTAAAAACGCTCATCATCACATAACTACCGAGGGTTGGGGAATAGTGAAAGCACTGTCACCACTGAATGGAACCACGTGTCAAGTAAGATATATTTAAAAGGCACTAGTCACAAACAAAATAACATTGTAAACGCTATAGTGTCGCAATCTTCGTGTTGGTGTGATATATCTTCCATAGTTTGCAACCAACTTTGCCAGTACTTTTCCACTGTGCATTAATTGGTATATAATGCTATTTAAAAAATGTAACTTTCTTCTGCCTTAGCAACACAGCTTCCTAAATGACGACACTGCTTATGGTTTTTGTTACTACTTATGGTCAGTTATATGTTGTGCAAGTTTTATTTTGATTGCTTTTCCCGTTTTCAAGATATTCCATTACAACCTCACTACTTCCTTTCTATACATTTTTGTGATATTCGAAGTTCCGGAGCCCCTAAATCCCCTCCCCCTGGACCATGGCACCTTAAATTTTGGTAATCTACATATCTCGTTATGTTGCTTGCGATGTATTAGGTGTGAATAGGATTTGTGTGTTTGAGAACCGTGACCCTTCCTTGTTAGTTTTTCGATTCGACACCCCGGAGGGTGGGGGAGAGGGCAGAAACCTCCGGACCCCCAGCAACGGGCGGGAAATCAGCTAGTTTATAATAAATGGCCACGCCACAGAATATGTAAGGCAAATTTCCTTCATTTTCAAGATATTCTAAGACAAATCATTTTCGTAATTTAGATAAAAATAGAACGAAGAAAAATCATTAACGAAATGGGACCATAAAAGTTGCCCTGACTTTTAACACTTTTTAAACAATTTTCTACGTCTTTAGGCTGTTGTTTTTAAAGTCTCTCTCTCGCCATAATAATTACTTCTGATTTTCCTGGTCTGTGAAAACTCTGAACCACTTAAGTGTTATGAATACGTTGACCTGTATGCTGAACTTTACCCAAGTGCAACAAACCGCATAGTGAACAAAAAAGTGGTACATAGTAAAGTGTATCGATGATGAAGTGAAAATTCGATGTGAATCACTGTAGAGCAGTCGCTCGGCAGAAAAGAGACACAGGGACTATTCGTAATAATCTCAAGTATTTAGTGTTGCCCGATTAAGTGAGTCCTTGTTTAGGAAGTCTCGTGATTGAGATGTGGTTGGAAGACACCCTATGTGAAAGCAGGCCCTCAGTTGTGAAAGTAACCTGTTGAGATGCGATTCAGCTACTGTTTGTCTCAAGCAGATCGTGATCACCTGCATGCACTAACGAAAGGTCCACCCATGGGACAATTGATCCCCCCATTATTTGTCTGAAGGCAACAATAGATCTCGTCACACAATTTCAACTTTGTTACGGGCACACGAACATGAGACACTCTTTAATTGCATCGTTATCTATCTACAATGAAAAATAGTCGCTGTAAAACCTAATGCGACGTTTATATCAGTAACCTGATACTGAATGAGCTACCATACATGAACCCACTACACCGAAGAAAGTATCCTAACTGCATTCGCATTCTCTCCGGTATCATGCACAGTACACTTGTAGAGATGCAAGTGAACAAAAAAAGCACTTCTTTTGCTCATGGATAACACTCAGCCGCACACAAAACACAAGTCACCTGATAGACGATCACCGTTGGATAGGGAGGTCGTGTCTCACCCAACATATTTGCCTGTAATCTTCGCAACAAGTTATCTTTTCGGGAATATGCAGAACACAAACAGGTCTTCAATAACCGTGGAACACTGAATCTATATATTCTGCGGCTTAGCCGGTACAGTTTTACAGAAAAAGCATTTCGGATTTCATTGAACGACGGCAGAAGAATGCCGTATGTAACAAAGCCACGTTTTTAGATAAAGATTGTGAAATCAAAATCTCTCGCTTTCTTTCATCAACCTTAAAAAAAAACAAAAAACATGTGATCTTCCGCGGGACCTGACAGTTCTAGCATACACTATGTAAAATTGCTTACATCTGAAACTGGAAATCGACATTTATAATTTTCGCATTAGATGGACTTAACAAGATACAGAGCAGAACGTTATCCTTCAATTACTTTTGGTAGCGGATTATCTGCTATATTTTTTTTTCAAGAAGTGTTTCTGATATGAGAGTTGCAATATATAAGTGAGACATGCCACGACTCATTATATCCTAACAAGTAAATTGAACAAGTTTTCACATTAAGAAGTCAACTTTATGTTAAGTAAACTTGAGCATTTTGTTTATAAACCCTAAAAATGAAAAGTATAAATTTATAATTCTCAAGTACTTTGTTGCTGTTATTATAATGTTGTACCTCTTCTACTTAATGCTCTGAAGTATGACTTACAGAGTGAATCAGAGAGAGAGAGAAAATTGAATTTGACTGGCGTTTAGGAAATTCTGGCTCAAGACGGAGAGAAAGCAATGTATTGATATCGATATGATAGACTGTCCTTATGGTTTTAGAAATCTAAGATATTCTACACCAAGAATTCACCTTGATAAACAAGCACCGCATGTTGTCTACTTGAACCTCGGATTCAAAACCCCAGCGAAGTTTGAGTCGTATCCTTAGAAGCTACGAGCTCAACTAGGATGAACATCACTACTCAAAGTCAAAATCCCTTCCCATGTGGTCTAGTGGTTAGGATCGCAGGCTTCGGATCATTACCAAGGAGGCACATTCGTGTCTTGAGCCGGCCATCCTGATTGAGGTGTTAAAAAGCTTTTCTTGTTTCGCCACGCGAATACCGGAATGCTACCTAGACAAAGACCTTCTGGCCACTACGTTCACAATTCCTGGAAGAGTAATTGTCGAATAACGTCATTCCTTGTGCAAAATTGTTCATCAATAGAACAGATTTTTAATATGTAAACTACCGTTCATTTAATCATTTCAGCGTCGAAACATATTCGAATTCCACAGAGAAATAAAAATGAACCATTTAAGTTCGATGAAAATGCCTACTGAATAAGATTTCTAGTGTTACGAAAACACTAATTGATGTTTACCTCCCAGCTTCTAATAGTTTGATTCAATCTACAATACTTTCAACTTTTCTTCGCTAATTTCTCTCTCTTTCTTATATAAATATAAATATAATTCCACAACCATAAAAATAAAGCGTACACAAATGTAATACAAAGTCAAGGACGATACAGAAACAATCCCAAAGAAAAATTCGACACCGTATTCCTACGTATCACATTCAGTCATCCCAAGCTATACACCTTATAGACCTAGTTCATCACATAAGCAAAATCACATTGACATGGACTAGTATATAGGAATAATAATAGTGCTCCTTTTTTAAAATATTGTAACAACAATATATAATTTTCTTCTAAAAATCTATATCAATTGGTATCAACCTATTGCCTATTTGTACTTCGTAACTGAAATACCTGAGGCGTTTTAATTAATACTTTGTACAAAAATACTTATTTCCACCAATGCACTCGTTAAGCTTGAGGTCACATCCACTTCGTTGTCTTGACAACCAGCAGAAACTTGCCCAAATATAGAAATTGATATCTTAATAGAAGGCAGATGGGTACTGAAATGAATGGCCTTGAAATTTTCCTGAATTATTTTAATTCTTCTAGACCTTCACTTTGGACAGGAAGCATGGTGACCATGGCAACAGAGGGGTTGTGACGTCAGACAAACAATCGATTACACAGTCTACATCTGAGAGATAAATTAACGTCAAATCTTTTCGGAGAAAATGAAAAGGACATGGAAATAACTTTAGGAGACGAAACTTTATAGAGTTAAAAAAAGCATAGCATAGAGTTTTCTTTTGATTGTGCCCTCATTTATTACATATTTTCCATAAAACATGCCTCACGATTAAGCCTGCATTACATTTTTACAGGGTAAATAATCGCTATATTAATTACGAAGTACCTCAGACCGACTTTTGTATTTATTTCAATCAGTGTTAAAATGTTAATATAACCTAACCTCATGTCACTTAAAAAACTTGTAACACCTTGAGTTTAGGGTTAGAGAGTTTGAACCTTCCGTAAACCCGTCATTCAGTCTGATTTCCCCTCAGCCTCCACCAGGTGGTGATTGTACCTTCAATAGCAGACCAGACTCATTCTTACCAAATCCCCCATTCAAAGATCAAAAACGAGGACTGCAGCTTAAGAGGAATAAATCAGGTCTCTCCTGGAGGGATCGATCTTCTTTACCTACTTGTAACGAATTTATTACATATGGAGACAACCCACCTTCCAGTTTAAAGGTACAGTGTGTGTGTGTGTGTGTGGTGGTGGGGGATTGATCACACTTTAGCTTTGAACACATGCCTCACACTTTAATTAAAGTTACATTTGAAAATTAGCAGATATAGGCTTCATTCTTTGTCATGCACTGTTGCATATTGAACATACGGATAATATCCAGTAAAATGATTTCCAGTTTACCAAATACTGACTCAGAATTTTCCGTTTACACTGTCGTTGTAAATTTAGCTCTCAAAACTACAAAATATAACCATTTCGGATATAGAATTACTAGAATGAGAAATGTGTTCTCGCCTATAAGAACTGTCACTCGTGATTATATAATAAATTGAAATAATTCTGAGGATTTAAAAACACAAAAAGCAATCCATAATTTTGGCTGAAGTCAGTTGAACTTTATCTAAATTTGTAATATAAATAATTCTTTCACATTTGAAATAACTCAACTATTTGTGGCCGTGGTTCAGTTGGTAAAGCGTTTGCTCCGTATTCGCAAGGTCCTTGGTTCTAACTCAGCAAGTAGTTATCCTAATTAACGCTTTTCCAGAGTCTTCCCTCAGTCACACCAGGATAATGTTGGAATAGTATCTTCAAACTTGGCTCTGGCAGTTTTTGTTCTTACATTCCAATCCCGCGATGTTACTTGTAAATGGGACTTAGTACAACGAATAAATCAAATCACCTAAATTCCCATTTCGTATCTACATATAGAATGAGTTACATAAAATAAAAGGTATATAAAATAATTTATTTTTACTACAAGTAACTCAAGATATTTCTTTGTTATAATAGGTAATAAAGCCTGTTCTCATACCATACAGGAGGGCAAATTCTAAAATTAATTTACTTTTCATACTTTCTCTTTGTAGTTCAAGGATCTGGCTGTTAGCTTTGTGTATGGATATTTATAGTTTCAAGCCTGTTGGAAGCGAAAGATTCATTATTTTTTTTATACTATCTCCGACAGGCGGGGTAGTACGTTTTATCTCTCAGATGAGTTTACCTGATACCTCAGTTTAAAAATTTCCCCTCTACATTTATTATCAGTACTAATAATGACCACTAAAAACTGTATTAACAACTATTTTCTGACGCATGTACAAACACCACTTACTCTGACCGTAACTTCTTAACCAGCCTCGGGACATGGCAAACGTTTGGTGCCCTGCATCTGCATCTTCTTGGCTTTCTTCGCTATCCACAATATCCAAAATGTCCAATCCGGTGGCAGCAGGCGCAATTCCTTCTGCAGTGCCCAAAGTAATATGGGCTCTACTTCCAAAGCCTGTTACAGGACGGAATGTGCGATTTTGTTCCATCAACACTAAAGACGCTTGGCAGTAAGGCGAATATTGCTGACGACCATCACGTCCTCTCTCACTGTCATCGGGACTAGTGTTATAACCTTTTGTAGTTGGTTGGGTAGTTCGGATGGAGTTCGCTTCAGTACTAGTCAATTCATTGTCCCACAATTTGAGCTGTTCTTCACTGAGTTTCACTCTTGCACCAAAAGTTCGAGAAGTCATCACAATGGCTACAACACTCACCGTGAAACACTTTCCACATGCTTTGACTACACTATCACTCGTAGCATATTCCCTGGAACCTACTATTTTACCACCCCGACAAAATTTCGACGTACAATGGTACATTCCACCTTTAGCGAACTCTGGAGGAGAATAGAAATTCAACATTGCTGGAAAAAGCACAAGAATAATGGAATGAGAAAACACAATGAAGGCAACAAAGATAAATTTAATGCAATTCATGAATGATTGTCATTTGTTTACCATTCTTTGTTCAGGTAACCTCGCACTTGTAGCCGGTCGCCGCGGTTATACGTGCATGGTGGCACTAGGCTTCCGAGCACAGGCTAACGGGCTCAAATCCATTAATGTTTGTGAAAAGCTTATTGAATCGGTTAAGGGTCAACGTTATTTGTAACTCGAACAGCCATGAAAAGAAAGATTTTTCCCATTACAGAGTTGTACTTGGCTACAATTGTAGTTGTAATTGGCTACAAGCTTTCATGGATCATATTAGTACTTGCTCAGAGGTACATGATAAAATGATAAACCAAAGTTAAGGCATCTCGTTTATGCACTCTGGTTACTTTTTCTAGACAGTTGAGATTCTGGTCTATTCCGTCAGTTCAAAATTGTTACGTATGAGTGTCTTTTAATCCTGTGTTTTGAAGAAAACGTGGTGCTAATATAAGGGCTCAGTGCCACAGGCGAGTAATCCACACAAATGATAAGGATGTCAGATGTCTGCACGAAAATAGTAGTCACATTTTTATTGATTGTGTGGCTTAGTCGCTACTTGCACTAATCTCTTCCATTATAAATGTACTGTTTCATAAACAAACCTTTCATGATGATGGAGTTCTGTCTTAAGGCAGTCGGAGATCGGTACTCGATCAATGGTGTCGTAGATGATAGTAAATACACCATATCGGACAATACCACTCACCATAGACAGGGGCTGGCTTCTAGATGCACGATAAATGTCTCATATTGCTGTAACTAACATGAAAGCTATGGAGGTACAAATTACTGCAGCCATCAACCAGGGTGGAACTACAAAATATCCGTGCACTATATTGGCAAACATATCTGTATTTGTACACTATTTCAGTACACAATACCTAACATTTTATTATATTAGTTCCTGTTTTTAAGTTTTTGTAACAAATCTGACCTTCGTATTTACTTATTGCAAAAATATAACGAGTTTTCTTCCAGTTCCAAGAAATGGAATACTAACATAGCTATAGTGTTACTTCGAATAGTAAGTGGTTCTTTCTGGTTTTTTAAAAAAATGTATTAGCCGATGGAAGACAAACTCTATCAATGGAAAAATCCGTGAAAATACCGTGTACACTACTCTCTCTAAATCAATAATTACTTAATAGCTGCTAATACCCAATGCATTGCATTTATAATGATCTAATCAGAATCCAAACACTGTGTTACATGTATATAAAACACGACTCAAAAAAGTTCTTTTTTTTTTTTTTTTTTTCGAAGATGGAAATAGTCAACATATAATATAATCACATTTTAGTCCAACCCCTTCTCACGAAAGAGCTTTTTTTTTGTGTCGACACGCTTGCCTATTTTGAGTGACTATAAAATATCTGGGCTTTAATGATTATATTAAATCTTAAAAGAACACAAGTAATTTCTCTGGGAATTTACGACTCAAATCATAGTGAAGTATCAGGTAACCAAAAAGTTCGTGAGATTTTCGGTAGAAGGTAAACACAATGTATCGTGTTGTATTTTAATGGGTGGCAAGGAGCCGTTTTTTTTTTCTATATCAGGACCCATATGAAAGCGTTAGTCGATCGATGCACTCCGACTTTTATAAATACCAATCTTCGGTGAAATTGGGCTCTTCTAAAATAGCCGTCAAATCGAACGTAATTTGTTTTTGTTTACTATATGAATTGAAACTCAATTCAAAAGCTGTAGACGTGTGATTTTTCTAAAAGTTGAAGTTAGTGAACACACCGCCCAGAAATAGTTTAAAAGATTATCTTTTGGTCATGAACCACACCAATATACACAACGTGTAAAGAAGACAATCTCTTATTGATAATGCCGCAATTCCAAGACATCGTGTCAAGAACTTTCACACATGTTTATAGTATGTAATAAAACTATTCGTTTACATATGCGTCAATTTCGAAAGACATGGAAGCTAAGGAAATGAGTTCCACATTAATTATTAATTACAAATAAGCAAAAAAACCTGTGTGAATTTATTTTATGGCCTTTAGGCATCTCAAGTTCAGGTCGGGATAGAGTAGGGAAAATGACGCAGGAACGAGTCGGCCAGGGTCTAATTTCAAGGTATCATCCCAGCATGCAAAGGCTATCGACTAGTTCTTCACAGGTCCTATATGGCTCTATGTACCCTTAATGGTAGGTTAGAAGGAGCACTTATACATTTTTCAGAAGTAAGTAGTGAAAAAAAATGTAGAATTATGGACAATATTTTTACTGTAGTAATGAACAAGAACCGACATTACTAAACAAGCAAGATAATTATCTCTTTATCATTCTGATAATTTTATGACTATCTGTAACCAAAGATGGGTCTACCGCGCATCCAAATATAAACTTCAGTCAATATTGATAACCATTAATGATCAGGCAAGAAGAACTTAACTAAACGCGGGATAAGACGGAAAGAAAGGAAAGATAGATGAGAGTTTGGGACCTAATTTTGCGGTTGATGATTCCTTCCACTCGGCGTATAACTGTGGCAGTACCCCACAGTACCTTAATGGAATAATATATTTTAGTGTTGTACTTAATTTGTTTTTATTTTTGAAGTTATGATACACAACAAGCAAATATGTATTATTTATTAAAGAAGTTCATTATATGAACACAATGCACACATTATCTCACTGCAAGAGTTTATTTATGAAACTGTTGAGAAATTGCTCCCTAGATGGCAGCAGGATTAATTGACTGAAAATCGAAGTGACATTAATGTTTATAATTACATTATTCATGTTATTTATAGTTTAATTCAATTTACAATTTATATAAATATTAACCAAGTCTTTTTATGATTTTATTGGTAATTTATAAAGTTATTAACAAATTTATATGATTAATCACAGTTGAATATTATGCAATATTTCTTATATTTACATCTCCGGTTTTCTGTTAATTGGAAGAAATTGTATAGAATTAAAGGTGCTGCTAAAAGCAGCTTCTGGATCAGTAACTCCATGACCTATGAATAAATGATGTTCCCAGTCCTCCTCTACTGTAATTTTTACTTTACCCTTTCTCACCTGCCGGACATTCCCATGTATGGTAGTAGCATGCCCGATCCCGACGCGTGGGAGAGCTGGGGCACGCCCATTGTAATACCAAACAATCCTACCATTGTTTGTTCCAAATGAACCAGTACAACCCTTTTCCAAGACACCGCTACACCCTCAGAAGATTCAACTTTGTGGACTGCAACCGGAATCGTCCACTGAGTTTCTCACTGCAGTCCAAATAATTAGGACACTGAAATCGTATTCTACAGAAATCGACCGTGTACACAATGCGTTGCCAAAAAAGAGGCCAGGACTACTTAGTTGGAAGAAAGTGATAATCGTACACAGGTCAACGCAAATCATACTGCAAAAATCATTCATGAGAAAATGCGTTCATCAGAATGGGATACTCCATCTCAACCAGTCACCCACCATATTCACCCGATAATTCCCCGAGTGACTACAATCTTCTTGGCATCTGACAACCATGCGTTATAGAGTAGACATTCCAAAATAGTAAGACTGGATCAGAAATTATTTAGTTTCATCGATATTAAAGAGAGTCTTACAAAAAAGAGAAATTTGTAACCTTGTTTTAATTTGAATTTATTGATGGTCTTTAGATAACTCTGGCTTGGGCTAGGATAGGATTAGCATGTTGGAAGGTAGTTGACCAGGGTCTAGTTTGGACATACCATCCCGGCATGTGCCTGGAATGAGAGAGGATAAACCTGTCAAGATGGGCGACCGTTGGGGTCGTCCAAGGACCTTCCAATCACTAAGAAAACGCTCCACCAACTGAGCTACGGCGGCTTGGTTTTACAATCTTGTATCACGCTGGAAAAGAATTGTAGACTCTGAAGGTGATTATCTCAATAAGCAAAGTTTCTGTGAGGCTTTCCGCTTCTACTTAATTTTAATTACAAAAATCTGCACGGACTGTTTTGACTACCTGATATTACACTATGATGTAAATTAAGATTACATATATTTAAACAACAAACAAAAGTAAATCTAATCTATTTTACTTACGCGTTGTTGTGGTCAGTAAAATGTTAATAGGTAACGCCCATGCATAATGAAAATATTTTATTTAACCTAATGTAAATGAAGATTTATTAAATTTAGTTGCACACTTGGTATCGTGCGAGCAATATTACACTAAAATGCAAATTTCATTCATACCTTTCCGACTTTTCATATGGCTGAAACTTTTAAAATCTTTGAAAAACTCAGGAATCTGGAGACACTCTTCCAACAGAGCTTGTCCAACAAGAGCTAGGACTTTAGAATCTGCTTCGTTTAGAAACCAACCAAAATACATTGGAATTACTGTTTCCCATTGGTTGGCTCGGGAAATGATCACCTGATGATCCACTTGATGCTGGTTTCTTTCAACTAACTGATCCGCATCAAATTTCCAAGGTGTCTGAGGCTCTACAAGAACAGCGATGTAACTAGTTTCATTGGCTAAGCGAAAGTAGTATGTCATCTCCCACTTTTTCACGCTCGTATTGTCAATAATTACAATGTGTCGATTGTCCTTACAAGCCTCTCGAGCCTTAAATTGACAAAACTCGTGGGCATCTTTCAATTTACTGCGATCGAATTCATACCTGCAAAGAAAATGTATAATCAATATGTAGTTCAAGAACCTTGACACAATACGAACTACCTTGTTGACTAACTTCAAACTTTCTCAAGATCTCTTAAGTAAACATCGTTAATATAAAATGCTTACTTTTTGAGAAAACCTTGAAATTGAAGAATGGCTTTCATATTTTATATGATGAACTTAATGGTGATAACTGTGACATTTGAAAATAAACAACCCCTCCCCACAAAACATATATCCATTGGCAAAATGGCGTATCCTTAACACAAATCCCGCACCTGTCTATTTTCTCCCCTACCAATTGAAAACGCTTTTGCGAAACATAACAGCTTTCCTTATGTGTTTGTGAAGTTCCTGTACACCTGTCTTGATATTCCAACATGTAAGTAGCTTCTTTTTTTTGCCTTTTTTATCATATTATATAAGATGGTAAACAAGGTAGAAAAAAAAGGATACTTACATAGTGAAATCTTGAGATAAGAGCACACGAACTACACAAACACTATAGAAAATTAGTACGTTTCGCAATAGCGTTTTCAACTGGCAGGAAGGAAAATTGACAGAGCGGACAGGTGCGGGAGTGATGTTACGAAAACGCCATACTGTCAATCATATATATAATAATAATAATAATAATAAAACAGGTAGAAAAAAGGATACTTACATGGTAGATTCTTGAGACAGTGACTAGACCACCTAACATTGGACAAACAGACTAGACCAGCACTGTTTTGGTCTACTATGCCCTTTCAAAAATACACAAACTAAATTACCCAGACTAAATTATATCTAATTGTGCCCAATTTAATTAATAGGACAGCTGGTCTTCTTTGTCAGATTAAAATCTTTCACACCATTACCAGTAACTTCGTATCAGGCATGTATTTAGGGGGTGGGTCCGGACCCCCCCCCCCAAAAAAAAACTTAGGGGTTTATGGAAAAATAGTATAACTTCAGGCGTAATTATACATATTTAATATACATTTCATGCCCAGACACACCTTGGACCCCTCCCGCCGGAAGCCCTTGGACCCCTCCCAAAACCAAGTTCTGGATACGTGCCTGCTTCGTACACACAACTCAATTTCGGAAAATGTTGTACTTGGTCTAGTCTGCCTTGCCACCATTATAATACCAAGGGAGATGTACAGCAACTCCACAAAGACAACAGAAAAGGAGTTACGTTTCGCAAAAGCGTTTTCACATGGTAGGAGACGAAATGGACAGAGTGGAAGGGTGTGGGACTTGTATTAAGGAGACGCCATTTTGCCAATTGATGCTGGGTAAGGGTGTGGTCAGGTTATGGAGGCGGGAAAATGTCTGGATGGGTCAGAGAAAACACCAAACGGAAAGTGCGATGGTTACTAGGAGCAGGTAAGAGGCTTCCTGAAACAATAGAGGGTAAAGAATCAGAGGGTGGAGGAAATAATAATAATAAATGAAGGGGAAAGGGCGAATAAAAACACAATATTAAAAAATAGGATAAAAGTGCAACGAAGAAGAGAATGGAAGAAGAAAAAGAGCGCAGTGGGGAGTTACAGGCAGTTGAGGCCACATTCATGGTTGGGCGGAAAAGATAGAAATGGACGTCTGTTCCCATCTCTTTCTAACAGTGGAAGGTGAGTCAGGGTTCAGAATTTTCAGGATGCTGACTTGAAAGGTTTCGTCAAAGGTGTAGCAGTGACGAGAAGTGTGTTCAGGTATGGGGAGGTACGGAAGTTGTGATTTGGAGGAATAGCAATGGTTGTTGATGCGGATAATTAAGAGGTGTTTTTGTTTCCAACGTAGAAAGCGGAATATAGATTACAAAGCAGGAGATACATGAGGTTGGAAGATATGCAACTGCCAGAGTGTCGGAAAGAGAACGTCTTGAGTGACAGGATGTTCGGTCAGATTGGAACCAAAAATAGGACAGGTTCTGCAGCGGGGTCTACTGCACTTGCCACGTTTGGGAGGAGGGGACGGGATTGGTCCAGTTCTGGTGAGAATCGTGTTAAGGTTCAGAGGTCTGCGGTAGACTTTTTTGGGACACGAGGGGAAAACTATTTCATTTCCAGGTGCCGCAGTGAGTATGGGGTGTGCCAGATAAAACTTTTACTTTGAATGGGTTACTTTAATAACAATGGACTTTGGGCAGTCTCGATTTTACAAGTGCAATGCTTCTAAAATCTACAACCTCTTGGACGGCAGCCTAGACACACATCTAGAACTTACTTTTTGGAGGGGTTCACGGGCTTTCGGTAGGTCCAAGGTATGTCTGGATATGAAATAATTATTAAATATATATATATATATATATGCCTAAAATTAAACCATACTAATTCTGCATAAAAAACTAAATTTCGAGAAGGTCCAGGCCTACCCCGTAATACCTTCCTTCTAGTGGCTTAGTCCATACGGCCATCGAGGCCTACTTGAACGAATACATGTCCACTTACCCAGCACCGTGGTCTTCTGGTTATGTTTGCGGACTTCGGTAGAGCACTATGGCGTCAAGAAGGTTAGAATCCTCCTGCAGGCCATAGACTGACGTTTTTCATGGTTTCCTTCAGTTTCACAAGACTAACACTAGTATGGTACTACCGTACCCCTTCCCTGCGCCCAAAGATTGCTCGCCGATGTACATTTTCTCTCAGATTTGAGAAGAACTTAGGTAATAGCTTTCTGCCTGACCATTTTGAAGCGTTCGCCTTTTCTGTACATTTCAATGCTCATCAACTGCAGGCGCTAGTGGTTAAGTTCTGTAAAGCAGCTTCCAGTAATATTAATGATAATAGTAGGTTCTATCGTTAGAACCACGTAATAGGTTAGAACGAATGCAATTACCGAATACTGAGGCCAACTGTTTCCACATAATTTGTAACCGGAGATTGCGCTAGAAGGCTATCTATGAAATCAACGTACTTACATAGATCAGTTCCCAATGTTCACTTATACGTTTTTTTTTTGTATTATTATAGTAGCGTTTCATTTCGACCTTGAATCTCCGTTGGAGTACTAAACGCAAGCGAAAGAAGACAGTGCAGACAGAAATTTACACAACTATTCGGTAAGAGAAAAACTTCTACCCGTTTTGATATTTCATAGATTAGCGGAGTTCTGCCCTCAGAGATGGCGAAGATCAACAGTTCGAACGTGCGTCCTTACAGTCTCAACGTACTTTCACATTATCCAATTTGATTCCGATACCAGATCAGTATTTCCACTCAGCCCAGTGTAGTTTTTCAGCACTCTTTCGACCTTACAAACAAGTTAGTCCGTTCAATCCCATTTCTAGTTTCAATCCATGAGTGTAGCAAGTCTTGATATAGGACCTGCCCGTTACGTTTCCAACTATTTCTATCAACATTGCAGATGGAACCTTTCCCTTACATCCTACAAGGATCTATGCAGATTTCCAAAGTTTATGCATCTTACCCTGCACTGCCACATTTTATCTTACATATACCTGAAACCCCTGACCTTAGAATCAATAATAACAGTCACTTTTGTATCAGCAATGATCTACAATCCTACAACCTTAACACATAACTGACTTTGATATTAAATTTTCGCGTTAATGTGATTCACATCTTATTCGGAACGACAAACATATCCAGTAGCCTCTCGAAAGGAGCCTTCTTTTAAGGCTCAGACCGGGATAGGGGAGGGGAAAGAATTCGGAAAGGTGTCGGCCAGGGCCTATGTCGAAGGTGCCATACCGGCATCTGCTTGAGAACAAAAATGAAATTTGGTCTAAACCTGTGAATTTCGGTTCTTTACGATAATTTTAACCTCCATTCTAAATATTTTCTAGCTACTACTTCTTGCTTTCAAGTTCCAGACAATGTTCAACATAAAAACTTTATACCCATCTCTTACCTCAATACTTACTCGTAATTCGTTTGTCAATTATCTCCACTTCAAGTGATATTGGAGTAAAAACTCTCAGACACCACAATACTTTCATTGGTTTACGAGAATGCTTAGTGCAACGTAAAAACGTTTGTAATTAAATTCTACTTTGATTCCTGTACATATTGTACCTGGATACATTACCTTCCATTTCGCATGAAGTAATCATCTGCCGTACAGACAATAACATCTTCATATATAGACTTAATTGCATTTACTATAGTTGACTTCCCACTTCCAGGTAAACCTCTCATAATAAACATGACTTTGGATCCATTCAAATGTTCCACCGTAACTATTTCATTCAGAAACGGGAAGTCTAAGTACTCAACACTAGTATTGTCGACCAAAGTCGTTTTTCGTAATTGACTTGTAATTTGTCTTACACTACTAGTATTGTCCTGAACAGCATTGTTCGATATTTGTGACCGAATCCCTGTTTCCCCATCTGGACCTCCACTGTCCGTCCTTCTCACTTGTCGGCTACCTCTCTGCCCCATGTTAGAAGAATGATTTTTACATACACCTTGTACGTAATTAGATTATTTTTTTTACATTGCAAGTCGTTCAGTTAGAACGCTTTTGATCAAAACCTAAAAAAAAAGAGAAAGAATTTCCATTATGTCAGCCATCTTGAATTTGCAAAGTATATAAAAGGAAAAAAAAAAGTATTTACAATATTTTACTTGAACACACAAACTTCATCAATGGGTTAAAGCACTCACATTAAAACCAATATTAACCCTGGTACTGTGTTCTGGTCCATTTGGACCAAAAAGAAATGTGATTTTTAATAAAACGAAAATTAATGGTGATATTACATTGTAACGTCGTTTATTTCAGTGTTTTAAGAAATACTCATGCTTTTAATTACTATTTGAAGCACAGTCTTTTGGCAATACCTAGCACATATTGTGTTCGGGTCCTTTTGGACCCTTAGGAGGAAAATACATGTTAAACACCTAACGGGAAATATATTGATCATTGATTTGAGACATCATAGCACCCTACTTAATAACGATGGGAGGACAATTTTGATCTTCAAATGTTTCTGAAGAAACTAGCTAAGCGCTGATATATATATATATATATATATATATATATATATATATATATATATATATATATATTTCTCTCTCTCTCTGGTGTCTCACGGGGGAGGATATGTAACGTTTTCCGTGCTTTAGGTGGAACGACTTTGGAACAGTATAACTCGTGGGACAAGTATTCTAAAAGCATGATAGTGGATTCAAACTGTACAGAAAGATGAAATTAGTGTGGTAATGTATGCCAGCGTACTTTCATTAGGACAGGAAGTACAGGAAGAACTGTTACTTCTGTGATAAGTGTTACTTGATGTTCGATGAGGACCCTGAATAAGAATAAAGTGTCAATCAGAGAGGACAAATGAAGGTAGGAAATGTCAAAATTAAAATTTTCAAGAGAGGCAGCATAAGCTTTACATTTTCACATCTAACTCAATTTCTATTAATCATAAATATGAAGCAATTTAAAAGCTTATTAACTACCAAGTGAATAAAGATTAGAGGGGATTTCTACGCTTGCCTACAGCGCAATATTAAGTCACTGACAATGAAATTCTCACCTTCGGAAACCCATTAATGCGGCACTTCCTTAAACATAAACTTAGCTCAAATAGACACTTTGGGTGCAACTTTGATGGTGGTTTGCTAAGCCGTCTAATCTTGTCCGACATGACGTCATTTGTGTGCCTGTAGCTACGAATTTTCGATTTTTTTTTTCAAGGAAGGAATTCACGCAATCTTTTTGGAACAGTATTTCCGGTTCAGTTTCTGAGCGCATTTCATCACAAACCCAACATACGACGACTTAAATAAAGTAACATATTTAATTGAAATAACTTTCACTATTTTAAAGGTTCCGGGGGTAGGGGTATCTAAAAGTACAGCCCCATACTGTTATTTCCCTCAGACTTCAAACTTTCTCATTATTTTCTCTACGGTTAAACCAAAATAAATGACTCCTTCTGGTGGAAATGGAAAATGCGACTGCTCCGGTTCCTTGCCCAAACTGTGCACACTATGGTGCAACCGATACTTTATTTTTAACCGAGACAGGAACAGGACCATCACCCCAAAACGCTTCTGCCATTACCTGAGGCTTGAACTGACCGGGGTAGACATCTCATGTCAAATCCATACGTTCTCGTCATGTAGCCTGTTAGTATCCAAACAACTGCTTCGCGAATGAACATGGATGGATTGCTCACCAATCGACATCTGAGGACAGCGTGATGAGTCACATATCTGCACCCCCTTTTTATTTATATCACCTACCGGTACAATAAAATCCTCATTTGCCCGAGAGGAAGAATACAGCTGTCAGTCCCTGCAGGAAGTCAGAAGGTGAAAATGCTCGGATGTGGACGAAGACAGCCAGGAGGAAGGACGACACTACAATTGCTACGGACCTATACATCGTGACCTTGAACTATCAATCACAGACTAGAAAGAATAAACTGGAGAAATGAACATTGAAGGATTAAGTGTAGAGGAAGACTGAAGAACTAAAGCCAGAAAACACATTCTACTTCAAATGAACAGACAATGGAAAACCGACTGGCGCTGGCTTTATTAAAAGAAAAAAGACCTAACGATACAGATCATAGCAATCGAAGGAGTTTAATGGAACTATCAGAAGCCAACAGGCTGTTCATTTCAAATACATTTTTAAAGAAGCTTATGAGGAAGTGGATATAAAAAAGGCCCAAATGAAGCTACAAATAAAATAGATTCTTCTATTGAATAATAGGCAAATCGTTCAAGATGTGTCTGTTCTGAACAGTTTCAAAATCTCAAGTAAGAAGAAAGTTAAAACTAAACACAACACAACACTTGAGAGGAAGAAGCTGACCAGAGGAAAACCGCGAATTTCTGATTTAGAAATTCTAGCGAGAGAGACAGAAATTTGAAATAACGCTATTGTTATGAGAATCTGGAATGGAAAAAAGAAAGAAAAAAAATCTGAGCTTATTCCTACTGTATAATTATTTGTTGTTGTTGTTGTATGATTGTTATATCACATTGTTACAAGAACGGTGTAAAATGGTCTTTGCTGTATCCGTGCTAACTTCTAATAAAAAAAAAGGAAAAAAATAGATACAAGATGAAAATGATAACAATGGCAGGCACAAAAATAGAAAAGAAAGAAAGCAAAATCTAAGAGGAAACCAAACTTTAAATGAAAGGCGGAAAATGGCAGAGAATGTAAGAAAATATTGTTAGGAAAACAATCATGGAAAGTAAGAGCTCATGATAGAGGAAAGCAAATAATGGAGGTTAAAAGACATTATAAAATTATTTGAAAACCTCTACAGAGAATTGTAGTACTCGAATGAAGAACTACGAAAGCAAGAGCGAGAGAAAAATTACACTGAAGGCCCAGATGAATTGAAAGAAGTGGATAAAGAACTTACAGGGATGAAGAAGGGAAAATCGCCACGAGAAGATGGACTCACAGCAGAAATGTTTAAAACGGGGAGACGAAACAATGAATGAAGAACTTGTGAAATTATTCTTAATCTTCCTCAACTGCTATTATTTTTCTGTGGCACAACAAAGGAAACAAAGAAAGAGTTGATAACATTATACCAATTACTTTATTGTCAGTTCTATACGTAATGGTCATCAAACTTATTTTGAATCGTATTGATCGAGACTTAGATTTTAACCACGGAAAGGAACAAGCTGGATTTCATAGTGGAATTAGAACAACAAACCCTATACAAGTTTTGAATGAGGTTATGGAAAGGACTAATATGAACTTCCACTATGTTTAGGAGTCATAGATTTGAAAAAGCCTTTGATCCCGTCTCCTTGGCAGCAGAACGTAAATCATTTGAACATCAAGACATTGAAGGTATATACCCTAAATTACTACGAACGTATACTCGACCGCCACATCTATCACCAGACTTCATTACGAGAATGAAAAACTCAAGGTTAGAAAAGAGTAAGTCAACGAGATTAAATCTGCCTACAACTATTTTCAACACTACTGGAGGAAGTGTTCCAAAATTTAAACTGGGATGAAATTGGAATAATAATCAATCAGATATGATTCGCTGATGATATAATCCTGTTTGCTTCAAATGCAGAACTACACACCGGAATGTAAGGGTTGAGTGATCAAGCTTTCGAAAATTACACTTAAAATTAACCAACAAACTCAAAAGAAAGAAAGATTTACGGAGACCAATCGAGTCAGTTCGGGGAGCTCGTTTGGAAGACTAAAAATTTATTTTAAAGAGCGAACTACGAATGTATCTCAAGCGTAAAGTGATGATGTATGTACGGCTGTGAAACGTGGCTATTGAATGCGTAACGACTTAAAAATTAAGAGTTACACAAAAAGCAATGGAGAGATACATAACATAGGAGGAAAGACGGGAAGACAAATAAAGGGAGAAGATGTTATCAGGACTACGAAAAAGATGACGTGGAGATGGGACGATCCCATAGGTAAACGAATATATGGGAGATCGGGTAGCAAATGAATTCGAAGAGAAAAGAAATGGCCTAGAAAACGACCAAATGCAAAATGGGTAGAGGATATCAAGTGTTTTTTTTTTTTTTAGGAGCTACATCGATGAAGACAGCAACTGACTGAGATCTGTGGAAAAAAAGGAGGAAGCCATAACCATCACTGGAATCAAAATGGCTGAATATGGGTATGACTTTACTTTTGCCATGGCAACTAAAACAAAACACATACAATTCACGCCAGAGTACAAAGAATGCATGTAACTTAAATATTTTCCAGATTGAAACTATTGTCAAATGAAGGAAGCTCCAAACTTCTAATAGAGAGAATAAAGAGCGCTGCAATGGAGTTTATTGTCGCATGAAATGGAATATGTACAATGTTAAAGCAAAGTGTTCTGTGTAAAATGCACTATTTTCAAACGAAGTAGTTTTGAAGAAATAAATAATTATTCGAGTGGAAATTCAATATTCGAAAATCAGCCTTTGCATGGTAGGGCGAAAGGCGATTGTATCGAGTCGCGCCACTATTGAAACTGATGTTTTCAAGCAGCAAAGGACAATGCGGCAAAGTGGTGTAGATGAACGAAAATTATCGGGAATGAAGGAATTGTGAACTTTATAGTTTTTAACCCTCCAGTGAAGATAATGGTATGTTGCTGCGGTTTTGTATGGATTTAAGTAAGAAGCCAAGGAAATGTCCAAAATGCAACAAAGAGAGCTGAATCGAAAAACCCGTGCCCAATGGAAGGATGGTACTGTGGGAAATTGAAAAAGTACAGAGAAACAAAAGGTGAGTAAGAAAGCGGTGTGACGGGAGAAGGTCGTTAGTAAGAAATTGTAAGTTGATGAACAGAGAAGCTTTCGAAGGGTGCACGGAAGGGAACTGTTATTACAGATTGAACCTAACCTGATTAACCCTAATGTAATCGAACGTTAAAGATTATCACGCACAGACCGTACCATACGGCAGGTGTAAATTAAAACAAAATGCAGGTTAACAAGTGTGAATTAGTTAAGTGCATGAACTATAGACATACGGTAGAGATAAGCTACAGCGCCGATACGATATTGTTTCAAAGAACAGATGTGAAAACATGAAACAGCAAAAGTTTGTTTTTAGTATGTTAGGTAGTCTCCGTGCGACAATAAATGCTACTTTTATAAATGAATCGTTTTTGGAACTGCAATTGGAATATTACTGTTCATCTCTCACTGAGCTGGATAATAAATGAGAACTGCGGTTTTACTGTCGCTCGACCACTGGTGGCGAAACTACTAGATACTGTGGGGCATTGCGAAGACACCAGGCGCAAGCCTCAATGGTGACTGCTTCAACGTAGTATCCTTAAGGCCAGAAACGAGAGCAGTGAATTTCCACTGCGAGAAGATAGATATGACACAGAAATAACTACCTCTATGGCTTACAGAACTCCAAGTTCATGGCCGCAGTAACAAACGTTCACCATAGGATTCTATCCCGGGGCAACATCAAGCCAATTTTCAAAACAAATACATACTTCTCGAAGATGTTCTCTCAACCGTCGGTCCTCCCAACGGTCTCTTCCCCTCCGGCTTTCGAACCAAGATATCTTCGTTATTCCCCCATCCGAGCTACATTGCCTGCCCACCTTAATCGTCGCGATTTCATTATTCTTACAACATCGGTGAATCGTAGTCCGTGGAGTTCTTATGCAGTCTCCTCCACTCTCCCGTCATCTCGTCCCGTATATCTTTCTTAAAACCTTATTTTCATCAAACACACGTAATTTATGTTCATCTGCTACTACTGCTAGGGTAATACTCGAACTTTCGCAAACATAAATTATTACCGGCAGAATAAACGTTGTGTATATCTTCAATTTCACCTTTCTTTATATTAATCGCAAAGTTAGGAGTGTCTGGACTGAACAAAAACATGCATTCCTCTATACTAAGCGCCTTTTTATTTCTTCCGTGACCTCGCTTTTATTTGTTACATATTGTCCCAAGCACTTAAATTTGTTTACATTCTCTACGTTCTCATTCTTAATTCTATTTCATTCATGCTGCGGTTCGGATTGTTATACATTTTGTTTTCTCTGAGTTTAAGAAGTTTTATTAAACGTCACAGATTGCCATCATTGTTTGTCTTAAATTTAACTAACAATGACATCTCAATAAGAAATATATTACAGCAATTCTACGTTCTAAAAGAGTCAAACAACCACAACTGCACTAATATAACAGAGATTATAATCTTGTCAAGAGATAGTTACTATATCCAGGTCCCATCCAATTTAGTCAGTTTCGTAAACTAAACTTAACCTAACCTTCTAGACTTAAGCGCTTATTCAGAGGTATAGATTTATTTATAATGGTTTATCTAAAGCAAAATAACTCAAAATTTCTCAACTTAGGGGAATGGTACACTGAGGAAGTAGTCTTCTCTCATCTGTTCTAATACCAGGGTTTGCAAGGTGGGCCCAGCCCAATAAAACCCAGTGGGTTTTTTTTAACTAATTTTTGTTTTTAAATGGTTACTTAAATAAAGCACTTCACAGAAGTGCACAAGCATAACAATGAAAAACATTTCATTTTAAATTGTTAGAATGAAATCATGACTGTCATTATAACTAGAATAATACTGCTATCTAAAATCGACAATACTTTGTGATATTGTAATACAAGAAAGTATTCGAGTTCAGTAACCCCTTTGTTAAGATCCACTTTCTTGATTCCAGTATTTCCCTGGTGAAACTGAGGGGAAACCATGGAAAACCTCAGTCAGAATACTTGTGCCATGGGGTTCGAACCCACGTACGTACCCATTACCGATCCGAAGTTCGCAACGTTACCGCCTGGATCACAAGGACTGGGTACTCCGTCTGTTATGGTCGGGTGATTGGTATTTCTGACGGCCGAGTGTCACTGGAAAGGTTGAGCAGCAATTCATACCCTGTTCGGGCAGCAGTGGCTCAGTGGCAGAGCGCTTGCCTCTGATTTGTGGGGTCTTTGGTTCGATCCTTGCTTGTGCTATGTGGGATTTGTGACGAACAAACACCGTGTGCACGAGTTTGCTCAGGGTTCTCCCGTTTCCTCCCAGTTCCCTCCTGCCTTTATAAAGGCCTTCATAGAAATTAATAATAGTAATTTTAAAAAAAACACACCATGCCGAGGCGGTTCGAGACCATCTTGAATGGGGTTCACCCTCATGGGCTCATTTAATGATGTGAAGAAGCGCACTGTCGTAAATGAAGAATGTTCTTTTCATGCAGTTAGATATATGTAAATGCACTTCTTGCACTGCCAGTAGATCTGCATTATGTGAACGAGACAAGAAAAATTGTGCTAGACAGCACAACAAAACTGACTGTGTGTAGACTCATTACGGGACCTGTTGATGACCCTAAAATAGCTATCGAATTGTGCAGTGATGTGACTGACAACGGGATAAAGTGGCAAACTTTTGAAAATCAGGTGTGCAGCGCACTAAGGAACTCATTGAACTGCAACCATTTCCAACTGCATTAGAATTGTATATCAAGAAAATGTGCATACTTCAAGTAACTGTATGAAACTGTAGTTTAAACATCTGTCATTCTAATGGAAAGTAAAGAAGTTATAGTTATGGGAATTCTATTACTGAATTTTCTAAGAAAGGTGGTTTAAGTAAATGTATGCAGATAATATTGTATTATTAAATAATACTCAAATGTAAAGTATGTATTGTCTTTTTTAATGACTGAATTTAAGCATTTTCTAACGCCTAAACTAACTTTTTAGCAAATGGCGACTTGAGTAACCGAAATGGCGCTTAATTTTTTTAAACTATGGTCGCCAATGGCACCTGAGAATGCAAATCTAATTTCGAGAGTTGGGGATAACGCAAAATGTACATAGTTTCAATGAACAGTGAGAGTGATCGCGCCAAGCAATATAACCTGATTTTCCTATTCGCTCGCTCGACATTGAGTCCGTAATTTTTGAAGCAAAATACGTTTTATTTTTAACATGAATTTACGACATCAGTATATCTACGCATGCCGCCACTTTTGTATATAGTGAACGACAGTCCCACGACTTGAGTACAACATGTATTTAACAAAATAATCATGACACATGGCTCGGGTAAAATTTACTTCATCTACTCCAAAGAAAGTAAAATTTACATGTGAAACAGAATGTTAAGGTGCGTATGTCTGAATAAATTTTGTAGTCATTAAGCAGTGTAATAACGTTGAAAGGACAAGATATAAGTGGGATTATATAAGCTTAATTGATTATGTCAACTGTGTAAAACCTAACCCACTTTAGCTTAACTCGAAAAAGAGTTAACCCCACTATTATTCCTCCGCGTACCACTATATCCAGCTTTGAATTAACTGGAGGGCGTAATTTACGAATTATTGTAGTTTGGTTTTCGTACAAGGTTTTCTATCGCTACTTGTCGGATTGTATGTTAAGAAGTGCCAGAAAGGATTTTTTTTTTTTAACGAATTGTGTACAGCGTATAATATTGGTAACCTGGCTCAAGTTTGAAGCAGATAAAATGCATTTTATCCCATGCCTCTTCGTAACATTTTTGCGGTTATTGCCCGTTCCTATGAGTTTCTGAAAGTGCTTGTTTTGCGAAGGAATCAGTGGTATTGAGCCTATACACGGCTCGATAGCTGCCGGAGCTGAAAGTAAAATTTATTCTGGTAAAACAAAGCCATTGTCAGCAACTGAATGACTGCGCAAGTCCAGCTATTTCCTATTTCTGCGATAAATAAAACTAACTTTATCTAACCTGAACTAGTAGTGAACATTTCATAATACGTCCGGTGAAAGAATGGTCTATATGCAAAAATTCACGTTATCTGACAACCCAACAGATTATATAACTACATATTTTCCTTAATCGTTATTCAATTATATGAGTCAGTTTTTTGACATCCGTATCTCACAAGGATTACAACCAAATAATAAAGCCAGAGGTTAAAACATTTGTGAACTTACATTACACTTATAATTAACTAACGTTTTTTTTATAAGTCAATAAAAGAAAATATTGACAAATAACTTCTATAAGTGGTGTACTGTAAACACAATTTGATGAAAAGCTCGCCAAAGTAATAAATCAAGGAAGTACAAGCTGCCAACGAATAGTTTCATTTACACCCCAGAGGCAGTAGGAAAATTCACGAAATTTGCCCTCCTCTCTCCAATTATAAACCTTGTCATGAATCGAATCTACCACTTGAGGATTAAGATAGTAAACACGGCGGAAGTCGTCATCACCTACGACGTCATACTGACAGGCTCTGACGTTCGCTACCCACTGTAAATACAACGACGAAACCACTTCCCAACTCGACTTCGTGGCCGAATGGTCAAGACGTTCGCTTCTTGAGCAAAAGGTCCCGGGTTCAAACCACCTTCGGGTAAACACGTTTTCTTTTTCTCTTTCAAAATATATTTTTATGTGTTCATATTTCTTATTAATAATTGCTTTTTTGCATTTTTCGTACATTATCTTAAATTAGTGACAATGGGAAAGTGGAGGTTAGGTAAGTTTAGGTGCGGTCATTTACATTTTCCTCTCTCAAATTCCTAGCGCGAGACGCTCTTCGACTTCCGCCGTATTTACTATTATAATGCCAATACATTGTTTCCTTCTTCTCGGAACACATATGGAAGTCCATTAAGAAGAGTAGTTTTTTCTGTCTTCTCGGAGCATGGTGAATTGGTTTTCTTTTATTTATTTAAAGTTACTTTACAGTGGTGGGTCCACCAAAAAGTCAGTTTTAGGCAGATTAGTATAATTTTCTGCTTAATTATTTATGTAGTTTATGTCGTGTTTTTTTCCTACTTAACTTTTTTTTCTTTAAAATTACGTTACAAGTGCGTACCACTTGTGGGTCAGACTTGCGGATGTATGTAAAGGTGCCCCCCATAAATGTCAGTTTCAGACCGATTAGCATACTTTTCAGTGTAATTATTTCTATATTAATGTCCCTTGAAAGCTCCCACACTCGAATTTCGTTATTGTGCAGTTTCGAGTTCTATAGTCCTCTGGGAGGGTCTTGGCTAGCGCGCGGGGTCAAGGGGGAAGTGCACAAGCAAACAGCGAGAACTACCTACCTCGCATTGGCTATTAACAGTGTCTTCACAGCCATGATCACACTTCGACTCCTCCCTCGCCGCTACAGAACCTTGAATTAGACAGTACTTAGAGCTCAAGCTCATTGTTTCATTGTAGCATGTTTCTGAAGCTTTTAACATCTTTTTGGGTACTTTAACTGCAAATTTAAATGAGTGTTGTCCGGAAAAAATAAAAAAGGTCACTTTTGACTCACGCAAACAAGTTCAAAGGACATGAAATTGGTATACACCAAGCCTTGTAGTTCAGAGAAATAGATTAGTCACATTGTATGGTATTGCTAGACAGGTTACCCAAGTGATCAAGAAAACTTTATAGCTGCTAAAAGAATGTATAGAAAGAATATTAAGGATGCAAAAATGATAGCTAACGAGAAATGGATAAATAATTCAAAAAATAAATGTGCAGCAGCGTGGTAAGTAATTAACAAAGAAATAGGAATAAATGATATTAAAGATAACATAACTATATCTCCAAATGAATTTAATGAATATTTTGTAAATATTACGAATAGATCTGATAACAATAAAATAGATATAATACTGGCAAAATATGCCGATGCTAAGACACCTCTGCAGTAAAAATATTCGATTAATGAGCACTTTAATATTTAATATCGTCAGTGATTTTATTACTAACTATATCTTTACTTAAGTGAGATTTAACTAGGTTGTATGGAATGCTTTCTTGAGAAATGAAACAAATATTTATAATTTTGGCGTTGATTACAAAATAATATCTTGAACTTTTTTATTCTCTAGATTCATACACACTGTAGATACATCTCTTTCCGAATGCTTGTATATAGTTTGTTGGATACGGATACTATTAATATATTACTTCTTCTTGCACACATTCTTTAATAATCTTCGCAATATATTTATTGAACAAATCTTCTTAATTCAAAACAACGCACTCTGTTCACTAATAAAGCGATATATGTTTGTCACTTGCATGAATTCTCATGTATATCACACAGTTCCTTTTTGACAAATACTTGCTAGTATGTGTTCTCATACAAGCGTGTGTGAGATAATTAAAATATTGAAAGAGTTACAATTGAAGATTAAAGGATCAAATAGAAATTTTAAATGAAGATGAAATGGATGTTACGATCGTAATATATATAACTGTATAGAGAATACTGATTTCTGAAGAACTAACCTATTCTGTAAGAAATAATCAATTTCAAAGCAAGTTCTGTCTATCAATATATGAAACGTAATAAGACTTTTCTCGTAACTGTATCTTGTAATGGCTTTTCACATGAACGGTAATTATTCATTAAGTTTGGACTGTATTAGATGTCTTCCTGCGGATATCTCTATCATACAAATTTCTGTCCTATCACTAATTTATAATGCAATCATTCTAGATCAGTCTGAATTCACTGCTCACGACCCGTAGCCCAATTACTCAACACTGTCCAAATAATACTCTCTTTAACACTTTTTGATAGTAATGGCATACACTCTTACTGTTCAATCTGAAGTCTGTTCCTACTACAACTTCTAAATACTTAACTGCAGCGATGAACTTTCTAATTTTACACTTCTTCTCTTTGTAAATTACTTCTTTAATAAAAGCAAACTGAACGTTTTTATTTTATCATAGATTCAGTTCTTGCATATCGAAATCCCTGCTTAATGGGCCTCCAAACATATGCTGAAGTCACTCTCCCGCTTCCTCGGTTCGGAGGTAATACCTCTATCATACGATGAGAACCCTGCTGTTGACATGCCCAAACACTCCAACGATTTGTTGACGCTGAGGGGGCTATGTCAACCCACAAGCATCAATTCAGGACTCGAATGGCAAACCACGGAGCTGGAAGCAATCCGGGAATTATTGCCTGCCAAGCGCAAGTGTCCCAAAATCGGTATAAAAGCTAACAACGAGCTTCAACAAATACCTCAGTTGTTCTGTTGACTTGAGCACCAAGTCTCTTGTATCATTCAATTGCCTCCTTAATTTTCATCGGCCGCTGCATCTGTAGGTATATTGTTGATTTCACTTTACATTCTGTGATTTCAGTTACTTCCAGAACAGTTTTATGTAGTCCCATACCATTTCTTTCTTAATTTGAACTCAAAAATCTAAAAGACAATCCTTGGTTCTTCTTTACTTTTGCAACGGGAAACTGGGTACCACCTGTGGAGCAATTTTGTACTATTCGCTTTCCGGACTTAATATATTTTTGATGGTAGCTAGTTATTTGCCAAAATTTGTACTGTTGCGATTTGTTATGATAGAGAATAAGGCTTTTTTTTCTTCCCTTCAAACCCGTTATAACTACTATGGTATTAGAAATAAGGAACTATCTTTGAATAAGTCTTATCTTAGTAATTGGCAGCAAGCTGTCAGAGTAGCAAACCAAACTTCACAGTTCTTAAGTGTGACAATAGGTGTACCACAGGGAAGTGTTCTGGGGCTCTTTCTTTTTTTGGTTTATGTAAATGATCTACCAAATTATATTCCTTTTAAATGTGTTCTATATGCGGATGATACAACTGTTATAAGTACAGATAAAAATTTAATGAATGTTCAAAGTAAAAATAGTGAAATGTTACAACTGTGTAAATTGTAAATGATTCAAAGACGGTACTGTATTTTCATCTTGGTAATTATATGGAAGATTTAAATGTAAATCATTCTGTTAAACTTTTAGGTATACATTTGGATCAGAAGCTAAATTGGAATGTGCATACTGAAAATCTATGTAGAAAATTATCCAGAGTTTTGTATCTACTACTCAAACTAAAAACTGCAGTTGGAGAAAAATTACTCATCTCAGTGTATTATGCCTTGTTTCATTCACAACTACTATATAGCATATTACTATGGGGTAACTCAACCGGAGCTCAGACGGTTTTTAAATGGCAGAAAAAGGCATTGAGAATTTTAAAATGACTACCCGATACTGTATCCTGTAGACCTCTTTTTAAGGAAATGCAAATTATGACAGTTCCTTCACTGTATATCTATAGTTGTCTTATGTATATAAAAGAGAATTTGGGAGATCTTGACACCCGTAACAATATTCATTTGTATGATACGAGACACAAGAATGACATAAATATACCCCATCTTAGGTTAAGTAAAACACAAAAAAGTTATAAATATACGGGGATGAAATTATATAATCTCTTATCCTTGGATATCCGCAACATGACTTGTAGAAACTTTGAGAAACACTGTAAATCTTGGTTTATAAGTAATCTTATGTATAGTGTATTAGAATTCGAAGAAAAATTAGCATTGTATTAGTGTGGCATATATAAATGTGAAGAAACTATATACATGTACTAACTGTTGTTTTTTATACTAAACTATTGTAAATATATTGTATTCCATTCTGACGTTTTCCATTGCAACAAATGTTGTTTAACGACAATAAAAAGAATTCTATTCTATTCTATTCTATTCTATTCTATTCTATTGTGTGCGAGATATCGAAACGTATCGATAATGCTCTTACTGGAGAAGAATTGAATCACGTCTTCACGTGAAGAGTATGAAGCTTCTTGATTCATCTTTACATCAATTAACATCGTTTCTTTTTGTGCTCTCTAGTGCTCATCGAATTCTCAACGAACAGATAAGTCCATAGTTGTAAGATTTAGCTTTAGTGTGTGCATATATTACTTGTGTAATAAGTGAATTTATATTACCACTAAGAAGTTTTTGAAACTTCCCTTTTCTGAACATGTCTGCGGCATCGGGGGGTTCAGATAACCCCCCAGATCTTGACAGAATGGAAGTTGCTTCTTCGGAACAACTTTCCACACACGAAACTTCTCCAACCACTACTCCACCTATTTTGCAACCTGAACACTTTACTAGAGAATATCAATATGAACCTCACCACTTAGCTCCATATGTGTTACATGTTAAACTGCATGAGGAACCAAATCATGGTCGCCCACACCCTATGACTATTGGGAAATTGCTTTTTGCACGTAACATCTCTGGATTAAAACGGTTTGACTTTGTGGGGAAATCTCTCCTAAAACTTACGTTTGATACTGGTCTCACCGCAAATGAGTTTTTGCACTCCACACCGTTAACGTTGGCTGGCTTACATTCCTAGTTTTGCACTCCACACACTTGGTGTCATAAAACATGTATCTATTGATGTCACACCTGAATACATTATACGCGACATCCGTTGTTCTGCTCAGATCCTACATGTTAGACGATTACATCGTAATCTTGCGGATGGCACCAAACAACCGACGGAGACAGTTGTTGTAACTTTTAATTAACATGTACTTCCTCCGGATTGTTTTCTTTATTTTCTTCACCGAATAATCTCTCCGTACATACCTCCGATCCGCCAATGTCTTAACGGCTGCTATCGCTACGGCCATGTTCAAAGAAACTGTAGATCGACCATTAATACTTGTAAAAAGTGTGGTGAAAATCACGCAGAAGATGCATGTACTAACCCTTTGTCTTGCATACACTGTCGCCAACCCCATCCGGCTGACGACAAAAATTGCCCTGAAAGGGAACGACAAAAGAAAATTGTCAATTTGGTAGCCATTAACGGTACCTCTTATCATGAGGCAAATAAGCTAGTGCCGAAATATACTTCTCAGTCTCACAGTACTAGGGTTTCCTTAGCTACACGTACTCCACTCCCACACTCGTCTACCTTTGTTACTCCGTCACTTCCGATTACTTTTTCGGCAGCAGTTCAATCTCCTGCCCCAACGCAATTGGCGCAACCTCCTGATGTTCATTCACATTTACCATCTCATCAATTCTTTACGGCGAAAAGACGTAAGGATAATTCGCCTAAAACTTCTCCAGTCTTCTCAAGGCCCTTACGGTCTTCTCACCGTTATGTACCTCTCAATTCTCAACCATCTGCTTCTCCTACTCGAATGACTTCACTCCCAGTTCCAAAAATAACTAGGACCCGTCTCCAGGGCATCACACCCATTCCACACTCCTCTATGTCAAATTCTACTTTCTCATCCATCACACCCCATACATCACGAAACTACTGATTCTTCACCTTCAAAAATGCATCATGTTCTCTTACAAATTATCGACACTTGGGTGGCGGCTTCTAAAATCGATCCTACTACTGTTGATCATCTTAAAACAAAAATTTCTACGCTTTTTAAGCAATAATCCAATGTACTCTCCACTCCGCTTATTACAATGGAATGTCCGTTCTATCACTAATAAACTTTGGGCATTACGCTTACTTGCACATATTTACCACCCACATTTAATTTTTCTCCAAGAAACCTGGAATTTCCGGGATTTTCCAATTAAGATTCCTGGCTATACTTTTCATGAACAACATCGCCTTGCCGATAATTATGGAGGTATTGCAGTAGGTATTCATACGTCTCTTATGTACACACACTTTACTTTTCCTACTCCAGCAGAGCTCCCTCATTTACAATCGCAAGGCATCTCCTGTTCCAACTTTCATTTCTTGAATTTGTACATTCCACCCGATAATATTCCTAGTACTGAATTCTGGCTCCATTTATATGATACCATGCTTCCTAATACTGTTATTCTTGGTGACGCTAATACTCGCCATCCTCTTCTCGGCGGCACCAAAACTAATACTGTTGGTTCTAACCTTATTAACAGTCTTTCGAATACAGATTATGTTTATCTTAATGATGGGACTCCCACGCGAGTGACCCAACCTACCCAAAGCACTAGTGCGCCAGACGTAACGTTACTCCCTTTGCACTTATACTTGCACTCATATTGGAAAGTTTACTTCGATCCCTTTGGGAGCGATCACTATCCGATTATTACTACCATAATGCATGGTCACTCTTCTGTTGTTTCTTCCCAACATACCCAATTTTCTACTCGTTCCATCCCTTATATTCCTTCTGGCCTCAATTGGCAATTATATACACAAACAGCCACTGAATTATTTAATCGTAGTCCCGTTCAATCTTTTTCTAAGACCCATAAAATTATTCAAAATTGTGCTTCTCGCTCTACTCTTTCACCTCATTCTACTAGATCTCAACGGCATCGTCATACACCCATTTGGTGGACACTTACGTGCCAGAAATGGGTCAACCTTCGTCAAACACAGTTATCCTTCTTTCGCAAATCACCTACTTTAGCAAACTTTCTACAATATCGTAAAACGTGCGCTGCTACTCATCGCATTCTTCGTTCTACCAAACGAGAACATTGGCGTACCTATTGCTCTAACTTATCTTATGCTATCCCGACACCTCGCTTATGGCAGTATATTCGCACAAAACTTCACTCTACTTTACCGCCTCATTTCGGATTGGATCCACAAGCTCCATGGGTTGAGGAATTTCATTGTACTCTTGCCCCGTATACTGTTTGCCAGGATACGGCCTCTCTTCTTCCACTTTTTGCCTCTCCTCCAGATTCAAATGTTAATCATACTTTTACAATCGCAGAATTACAAACTGTCTTACAACATACTCCTGATACTAGTCCTGGAATCGATCATATATGTTATGCACATTTACGACATCTTCCTCTCGCAGGGCTACATGCTATGCTTTATCTGTTTAACAACATTTGGAACACTTGCCATATTCCTCTTGCCTGGAAAGATCATATTGTTCTTCCAATTCGCAAACCATTAAAACCAGCTGGTAGTGCTACAAGTTACCGTCCTATTACTCTACTTAGCTGTTTGACGAAGACCTTCGAACATTTAGTTCTTAATCGTTTACAATGGTGGGTTGAACATTATCGTCTGTTTCCTCCCTCTGTCACGGGATTTCGCAAAAACCACAATACTTTGGATTCCCTCAGTCCTTTTATCATTGATATCTGGACTGCCTATATGTCTTAGCAGTTAGCATCGATATCACCTCCGCATATGATTCCGTACTCTTAGATCGCCTTATCTTCTTTATGTCTAAATACAATATTCCTCCTATTTTTCGCCGTATTATTTATAATCTATATGTTAACCGCCGACTCTTTCTGAAAGTGGGTGCCCATTTAACCCTTCCCCGAGTCACAAGTCATGGTTTGGCGCAGGGCTCGAAATTATCACCTCTTCTGTTTTCTCTTTATACTCTGGAGTTACACCAACTTCTTCGTAGTCAAGTCCGGATATCCCAATATGCTGACGATTTCATCCTTTATATTGTTCCTTCTGATTTAAGTGCAGCACAGAATACTATGAATAATGCCCTTTCATCTCTTTCTACATGGTGCTCTACCAATGGTTTATCTGTAAATTGGCATAAAACTCATGCAATCTGCTTCAAGCGCCGCCGTTTGTATACTTTGCCTGTTCTCCGCATTGAAAACCATCGTCTAGATTACGTTCCTTATATCAAATACTTGGGAGTTTATTTGGATGTTAAACTTACATGGAAAGAACACTTCCGCCGTCTTGACCAGAAAGTAATATCCACTTTACAACTAATACGAAGTCTTGGTCGGAAATCATGGGGCTCTCATCCCTCGCTTCTTCTTCGTATCTACACACAATGCTATGAAGCACAGATAGCATATGGTGGCATCATATTCTCTACCTCTCCCCAGTGGATTAAACAAAAGCTTCTCCGATATCAGTACCAAGCCTTAAAACTTATATTTTCACAGCCACATAACTCTCCAACGCATGCGTTATTGGAAGAAGCTGGCATCCTACCTGTGCATATTCAACTCCAACAACAGGCGATGAAATATGTAGTATGTCGATATGCTGACATTACATCCCTAACTATACCTAAACTTAAACTCCTCTATTTACGAAATGCAAACCGTAATTTGCCTTATCGACGTCAGCTTCCGTGGCTTTATTCTGCTTATGCCATGATTTACCATCTATTTCCGCAAATTAATCGCTTCCCTACTCTCCCTTGCTTCATTAGTAGTTATGATAATGTATCTTCCATTATTACACCGGATATTCCTACTTATCCCCTAAACATATTCGTCAAAACATTCCTACAATTGCTACTAATATCAGGTTAGCTTATACAGCTAGCTGGTCGCCAGATATAGTATATATATACACGGATGCATCTCGTTCTCCACAAACTCAAGTGGGCGCTGCTATTTCCATCCCTCAACTCAATTATTCTGCGTTATATCAACTACCTGTTAATACTTCTATCTTTGAAGGTGAGACCTTTGCTATACGTCAAGCATTACTTTTCATTCAGCGTCGCCATATCTTACAAGCTTGCATATGCACTGATGCTCTAAGCGTCCTTCAAGCTTTATCTTCGATCAGATGGGATTCCCGCTTGACTTGGCTCCTTTTAAACATCAAAATCATTACTCGTCGCCTGCAACTAAATGGAGTTACTATTCACTTTTTGTACACAGCAGCGCATTCAGGTATAATCCCGCATGATCATTGCGACCTATTAGCAAAACGTGCAGCGGTCACCGGTTCCAGGATTCCGCTCCTTTTGCCACCATCCAATCTTTTTGCCCAACTGCAACATCTTTTATCTCCTATTATTACTGCCTATCACAACCACAGTCGTCATGGTTCTGGCAAACATTACTGGGCGATCCAACCTATTCCCCGTACAGTGCCGTGGTTTTCTTCTCTACTCTGGAGTCGTAAACATATTACCCAACTTATCAGACTTCGCTTGGCTACCGCTCAAACTCCTTTAGTACAGTACCGCCAACATCACCGTCTAACTCCACTTTGTGAATGTCAGCAAGCTATAGGCGATACAAATCACATCACCTTCTCATGTCCGCTTTATAATTTGTCCCGAGATGAATTATACACTCATTTATATCGGTATTTTGCATATGGTCCTTTTTCACTTTCCTTTATTCTTGCTACAACTCATCTCGACCTCTATCGTCTTCTTTTACAATATTACGATGCAAACTCCCTAATATTTTAATGTCTTTCGCATTTGTGCGCCCTTCTTATACGTTTTTCTTTCAGTATGCTCACATTTAATGTGCATTTCACTTTCTACACACATTATGTACAGTATTACCAGATCTTTTGATCCATGATCGTCTACTTTCGAGATACTTGATTCGTTATATCCAGACTATTTCATCCTTCACCCCCATCATAGCACTTGTGATTCATCAATGTTGGAATGCAGCGCGCTTCATCCTTAGCTCTGCAATGCCCCAGAGCAGAAGATAACAATGCACTTGTCTCCTTAATCAATCCCTGTGTTTGTGGCGTCTCTTGCACTTCATTCATCTTTCTTTTACACTACACTTATATTAATCATACTCTATTCTTCTTCTTCTTATTATTATTATTATTATTGTCATCAATATTAGTATTTCGATCACATAGAACGTTTATTTTACCTTATGCACACACTATTTCTATTTCTTATAATTTTTACGGTAAGGACTTACAAGGAAAGCACCTACGAGGAAAGGGCATGAAAATCCTAGATTGCGATTGTTGCCCGTAATCTGGCGCTGCATGTGCTGCTATGAACTGCAGTCGTCAGCCCGAGAAGAAGAAGAAGAAAAAAGAAGCGTATGAAATGCCAAATGAGCTGTTTACTAGTTTACGTGGACATGTACATGTGCAGGATTATTTTCCCTGAAACATTGTTATGTGAAATATCAAAGAACTGTGTGTATGTATTTTATTCGACAGTCTTGAGGTATTTTAAAGTGTTTTCAAACTAAGATAGACGTCTCAAATCAATATTTGTGTTGGTTATCACTCAGCGGTAGTGAAATGTAGAAATTAGCGAACATGAATTTGGAGATATAAGGTGCCGGTACCAATTTCAGGCCACAAGATCTTTAAATGTTAACTATTAAGGTTTCTGATAAGTGGATCGCGTAACTCGTGTTTCTAGTAAATCGTTCGATGTTCAGAAGTAAGATTATGTTGTCACTGACTCATTTGAATTTTGTGAGGCTCAATTCAGTGTTGAAGTGGTGAGCACACATTCAACATCGTTAGTAGGAAGAGGAAGTGCAGTTATGTATCGATGAAGATTTTAAATTAACATACAGGTGATAGCCATTTATAAATGTACACACGTTAAAAGAGGCAACATTGGAAATCACAGTAGAAACAAATTGAAATATTTTTGTTGAATATTATGGCAGTCAATTCATGGTTGGATTATTATTAAAAAAGTTTGACGTTGGTTTATTATTAAAAAAAGGAGGCACTATATGGCCATTATAGCTGTTAACTGGAATTAACGTTAATACCGTACGGCACCAGTTTCCGCCCACCGAACAGTACCGCAGAATGGGGCAAAGGTGACCAATATTCAATTTTCAAAGTGTGTCAGCTGTATTATTTATTTATGATGATGGTGTATGGTGTTCTGCCCGAAGGTTTCTGGGCAGGTGAACCGATGGTGGTTTGCCATCGGATGAATATGTAATAAGGACGGAACATACGGTTTAACGTTAGCTCAGACCATTTTGTGTCTCAACCGGGAATCGGACCCGGGACCCATGGTTTTTTGATTTTTTAAGGCCTTTAGGCAACTATGGCTCAGGCCGTATGGATGCTGAGGGGATGAATGAGCACCCCGAGAAAAACCACGCACACGGTGTTTGTCCACCACAGAGCCCACGTGGCATGAGCAGGGATCGATCCGACGACCCCCAGCACCAGAGGTGAGCGCTGTACCAACTGAGCCACCGTGGCCCCCGGGACCCATGGTTAACAAGGCAGTAAGTCTTACTACACAATGGGTCCCATTTAAAAAGGACTTCTCGCAGGCGTCTAGAATTTTCTATGCTATGGTTCGGATCAACGAAACCATTTTCTGTGTGAATCTTATGCGGTTAACAATTCTGAGGGTTAAGATATAGAATAAGCAAAAGTTTAGGTGAGGTATAAACCGGCTTAAATTAGCCGTAGTACTTCCTCCAGTAAGTAACTCAGGTATTATTTTTATTTTATCACATAGCAAGTTGCCGATTGTTGTTGAATTTTTATTTGCATATGACAGATTTTACGAGGGAATTTTTTTTTGTTGACGGACTACTAATTAACAAACTCGTTTTTAAGTTTTCCATGCCTTGAACGTTATATTATCTGTGGTATATAATTTTTGTTATATTTTACTGTGTGTTATATGTTTTGTGTAAGACCATCAAGTGTGCTAGATACTGGTACTTAGTAGTCAATTACTGTTAATCCGTAACTGGAAACTGGTACCTTTTGCTATCTGATCAGTTTTATTCTTAAGGGGTACAAATTTATGTTTCTTCATTTTATGTAGCGTTAATACAATACCTAAAGTCCAAGCTGCGTATTGACTCAAATATTTTCCTTTTTACCCGCTTTAGGTATATTAACTTGTTCTGTAATCATCTCTGGTACAAATCTTGTAATTGATTTTTAACTCACTTTCCATCATTCGATTTCTTTGAATTTTTCTAAAACTTTCTTGCTTCCGATGACAATACAATATTCAATCATTTGTTACACGATAGAATAATCCATTTAACTGTAATTAATAAAATACTTAGGATTTATCCTTCATTGCACACATTGCCGCATTTATTGCGTGAAGTTTGGGTTGCTTATCTCGCAGCGAGTTTAATATTCATCTGTTATACATAAAAATAATGATTTAAAGAAAAAACACGCTTTTAAGATGGACTAATATAAAAAAATAATAAAATTGAATTAATCTTATGAATCGGAAAATAAAAACGTGGGTGCTCTTGCGTACCTTATTATAAAATAATAATATCTAAGCACCCACACTTTTAGTTTCCTATTCATAAGATCAATTCAGTTTTTTACTTTTTAGTCCATCTTTATTAAAAGCGTGTTAAAAAAAATCCTTTTTAATTTTTTGTTGTTTAATATCTTTTGTGCAGATTTAGCGTCGGAGTTTTTCTTAAGTGGCCGGAAACTGGTGCCGTCACCTTAGGCTGGAGGTCTGTAGTTGTTGGATACTGAAATATTGTATTTTTTTTCTCTAGTAATGCCAAGTAGGGCGAAGGCGGGTTAGTTCAAGGTAGACCTTCTCGACGCGGAAGCATTTATGCTGCAATAAAGCGTAGCGTTTTCCAGGTAGAGTGCAGGTCGGGGGAGCCTAGATCTGTAAGTTACAAAAGAAATGTTTGCAGCGTATTTGGAATTGTTGAAACTCTCAATAAAAATAATAATTTGAGTAATGAAACTTTGATATGAGAGTGGAAGAGCGAAATCTACAAGAGAGTGTTTCGTTTCTTCCGCGTTGATAGTTAAACACGATGGGTATCACGTATAATGAAAATAATCAAGCCTGAATTAACCTAAGCCGTCTTCGCTCGCTTAGCGCCACTTAACATTATGTTCGTGATTTTTGTAGCGAAGTACGGGGCATTAGTGTCTTTCTGCATGCTGCCATGTTTGTGTGTGGATGAACTCTTAGTGCGTGTTTATCAAAGGAATAATATATGATACTTCATAACACTTTTAGTATTACTGCTTGTCGTTAGATTTTTATAGGATTGCCTTTGTGAAATATTTGCGACAGAACAAGTTGTATAAAGCGTACATTCGTCATAATATAGTACAAAAGCCAGGTGCGGAACAATACGAATGGCGTTACTTCGTGTTACGAATGACACACATCCTGCTACAAAATTCACAGATATAATGTCGAGATGGTTTTTATTATTCTACGCGCTATAAACGGCGTTGAACACTCACTCCGTATTCTCCGAACGCGGTAGCAGTTAAATAATTTCTTGTTTTTTTGGGCTCTAACGCTTACTTCCTGTCTCGAAATCTTGTTATATTGCGTGTTTCAATAGTTCATCACATGTTTGAAATATTTAATATCTACTGTAGGTAAGCTGCGCTGTCTAGATTTCTAAAATCATGGCATGTTATTAATTTTGGTTTATATTTAGGAATCCGTATTGAATCGAAGAGAAATAAATCTTGTTTGGACAACCCTGGTGCTGCTAACTGGCCGTGTTGTAAAACTTTGTTTAGCTTAGAAACATCAATATGGTCAATCCACGAGTTCTGTGTAGTGGATGGAATTAAACGATAAAGTCCTCAGATTAAGTGATTCAAACAAAGCAACTGCATTTTTGTTTCTCTGTCATTTTTCTTGTTAAAATCACAATTCAAATCGCCTAGGACAGTGACATCATCATAGGCTACAAGATAGATTGAAAGAGTCTCTTCAATAGTCGATAGTAGGCTAGCACTGGGCGCTCTATATATTATACAAATGTCCAGTTTGTCTTATCAGTAGTTACTTCGAGCAGTAAGTATTCAGGGTGAAGAATTCATGTCTGGTTTTAGCCAAGATTCTCCAATAGCAACTATCGAAACATCAAGCGATTTGAATCATTTCCATCAATTCGTCAAAGTGACTTGTCAAGCTTTGTTGCGTTAAAATGAAGCACGTGGAAAATTCTTGGAAATGTATTGAATTTTTCTCTTAGTAATTCCTTTGTTGTAAGTATTAAGGGAGTGTGACCTTGAAGGTCGCTGACCGCGTCGTTACAAAGAAAAGGGGCTGCCTCCAATAAATTAACAGGAAGCGAGGGAAATCTCCGAGATCATTATCAGATGTTTCCAACTGTGAAGTAAAAGGCATACTGAGCTTCACTTACGCAGCAGTGCATTCATAGAGAGAGAGAGGGAGAGAAAAGAGGAGAAAAAATGTTAAAATTTCACATACCCATTCTCTCACGAGTTGATTCACTTTGGTATTTACACTATATGTCGGTGGAGAACTTACATTGCATTCTCGTGCTTTGTACAACAGAGCATAGATTTTTGAGGGAATACTAGAGCGAATTCCTAAGATAATTCTTAAGAAATATTTGGACACTGTATAATGGAGTAGATAATAGATAAGAGCAGTGTAGCCACACTTGAAAAATACGCATTGCACTACCACTAACACATTCTTCTTTCCGTGCGTTAGCCAGGAGTTGGTCGTTAACACTGAAGTTTGTGGGGGAGAAAGGACCGGGCCATGAAGGAACACTGTACATAATATAGGCTATCATCTCACTTGAACAGACACACAAAATGAACACAAACACTACACTTAATAAATATAGCAATAAGAAATAAAAAAATAAGGTATAGTGCTATATGTATACACATCAGTTGTTCAGGCACGACCCCCCCTAGGTTACGGAATGTTCTGCTGAAGATCTTTTTCACATGTAACAGTGAAGCGACGGCCATTATGATACACGATAATACGTCCGTCTTGCATGAAAACGATCTTTTGCGATTTTCAGCAGTTTTTATTTTCGTGGTCGGAGTCAATGACTCCGTAATCAGAATATTTGTACCCTTTAGTAACCGCTTCGCTTGCCATATTTGATCGCCAACTTTGACCTTGAATATTTAAAAAAAAAAGTTTTTTTTTTTTTGTAAAGGAGTAAAGTTAAATGCAGTCTATCATTGGTGTAAGTTTCATTCTGGGATGACTTTGATAACAAGAGTAAAAAGAAAAATGAAGTATGAACTTAAACCTTTCTTGCACTAAACATGCTTAGTGGCAGGTTCAGAGATGTTTGAAACTGTCTCACTCGCCATGTAGTTCCCGTCTGGCTGTGGATATTGTGTGATAAACCAGTAGTACAAAGGGCTGGTACAATTTTTGTGGACATATACTTCAGTGAGTAGCAGGATCGATTGCCACCCATCTGGATTTTGTCGTGACCGTCCAGATAATCTGCCCGAATGCGTTTCTTTCATTTTGTAATATGTTCCTTCTTTCAGTCTTTTGCTCTTGAGCGGTGATGATCCAACAGTGTTTAAGCTGTCATCTTCAAAAGTAACAGAATCCCCTTTAATTCGTTTTCTACTAAGTAACTAACTCTATGATTTACGAACCTCGTAAGTTTATCGCCGCAGTAACAAATGTTCGCCGTTGGATTCTTTGCTCGGCAATATCAAGTCACTTTATTAGCACAAACGTCTGCTTCTCAATTGTCATCCCAACGACGTCTCGATCCTCCGAACGGCCTCTTTCTCTCCAGCTTACCAACCACGATGAAATAATCTTAGTTTTCTTCCCATTCGAGCTAATTTGTTTCTTACATTATCACAAATAATTTGGTCACTGGTGAAATGCAGTAGTTTTTTCAGTTATCCATGGTTGCACGTTCCTTAGTTGTATCCTTTCGTGTCAAATGTTTTGCAGTACTGTGCATTAATGTATTTGGTATGCATTGTCTCTCACACACTTCTCAAATAATTCTACTTACCGGGGTTGCCACTTTCTTGTTCAACAAATTCAACACATGCTTTGTATCGGGCATCTGGAGGCAGGGGGCACTTCCACGGAAAATAATATCTATTTGTTTACTTTATCTTTTCTTTTTTTAAGGAGCCTGCTAAACTTTTGGAGCTAAAATAAATTGTACTTCTTTTATTAACCAAGGCCTCTTTTTATTCGCATTATAATTTTTTTTTTGTATATTTCTGTTGCTCCTATAAATATACCGGCTCCTGTGCCGGTTTTGTTTGTTCATTGTTGAAATCGCTTGATTGTTATAGTGAATAACTGAATATCCAATCATATAACAATGAAGCTCTTTCAAAATTGAAAAAAAAAAAAGAATGAAAAATGCGCACGAACTCATTCAATAGTATGAACTCTTGTCGGAAAGTTTGAACTCTCAAGACTTAAATTTGGGGGGGGGGGAATCATACGACGGCAGTGCTGCCATTCCAAAAATTAGTGACCTTACTTTACATTACCCTTAGCATAAGGTAACTTTGCTATTCTTAATGATTTTGATTTGGTATTAAACACATTTTTTAACTGCTTTACGTATTATTTCAATAGCATTTTCAAAGCAATATAAAATTCACTTTTTTTTTAGTGGTGGTTGACGCTGGATGAGCTATGGTATGATAATTTGAAATTCACATAAATTATGGTGGAAAAGGGAAATATTGAGTACTTCTTTACGTGGATGTATGGGAATGAATAGCAGTTATGGCTTTTAATGACAGATATGGAGAAAACTACATCGAGCATCCAATAGATGTAAAAGAAGAAAAGGTTCAAATAGATGATACATTCAATCAGGTAAGGGTACTGTTGATCTAAACTAATATACAGTATATGTATATATATAATAAATCACAGCCATATTCAATCCACTAGTGGATGAGGCCTCTCCCCGAAGGGAGGAGTTAGTCTACTGCTCCCACGCTGACCAGACGGGTTGGGAGAGGAGAACCGAAGCTCTCACTGTGATCGCCAATAAATATATATATATAACCACGGTCGACACGTACATTCTCGTCTGTTGTGAAATGCCACAAAGCAGCATGACTACAAGTGCTGCTTTGTGGTCAAACAGCATAATATGCCTATTTTCTTTTGATTTTACAAGTGGCAGAATTAATGTTTGAAGTGTCAGGAACTAAAAAATCCAATATTAGAAACCACGCTTTGTTTATAGTATTTGTAGAAACTAATAGAGTCATCCATTAGCTTCATGTTAAGATAGATGCTCAAAACGAATTCCGTTTGGAAAAAAGCCTGTATATCTGCTTGTGACAATGGATCACTTAACTACAATTTCGGAAATCTTGGTGTTGGAAGTATTTCTACTGCTACTTAATCATTAACGGTAATCAGACCGTTTCCTGGACAGAAGGATGTACACATATATACATACATTGACTCACATACGTAGGTATGCCCCGCAGGCCTCTAGCCCTGACCGGAAGGGGAACAGGTTGTGATTCAATTATTTGCGTCCCTTTTTATCACGCGAAGCAAATACATATGTCCCGTCGCATCTCAATACAGACAGTTGAAGGAAAAATGCACCGCTGGAATTATTGAATCTCAAAACGTGGTAAGCTCAACTACTTTTGACAAGTTATATCGTAGAAACTAATTAGTATAGGGGAATCATTCTTTCCGTATATCTGTGTGTGGTATCTGATATGAAAAGCTTACTCCCATACAGGGTTGAAACCAGGTTTAAAAAACAAAAAAATGCCACAAATTGTGTGAACTTCATAAATGAGTGTTCGGAAAAGTTTGATAAACACGCATTTTGGGTTATCACGTTTCACTCTCGGACCCTTCATATTATATTCAGATGTAAATTTCCCATTCATTATTCAAAGAATATGCACAATTGTGAGATTATACTTACGAAAGCAAGTATTGTTTTGTTTATAAGTTTATGAATGATCCTTTTATTATTTGTATAGTTTCTGTTATTATTATTATTATGCAATTGCAATCAAAGCAAAAGTTCTAAATATTCTTTTGTTCTAATAATGTTTAGTATTGATATAATACACCGGAATTCCGTACAAGATTTTTCTCACAAAAGTATTTTCTGTATGTACCGTATATGTATGCATGGTTCATGTCATAAACGCAGGACCTTAATTCTTCTGTTTTTCCCATACTCTCCCGCTTTTACGGCTTCAATACAGTATAAATAATTTAAACTCAGCTTTTTGCTAAGGTCATTGTTCAGATGTTCTACAATACCATTATTTATTAACGTTTATACCCTATTATGACCCAGAAAATAAAACTTGCTATAACTGTTTTCTGGATACAACTTCACCGTTAAAAAAAAAGTAAAACAGGGTTACCAGGCACCTGAAGAACCTGGGAAAGTCAGGGAATCGTTTTTTTGCTTCTCTGCTTTCGACCGTGCAAAGCGTTGAGAGTATACTTTTCTTTTACGACTAAACTGTAGCATGAAGGACTGTAAGAACTTTAGGTGACCAACTCAACTTGGTTGTACCAGTCTTACTTTTTTTGTGAACTTAGTGACAATATTAATACTAACCCCCTATCCTTTGAATGCTCTCAATCTCTACTTGATTGTTATGAGTGAAGGAGGGGGAAGATTGGGTAGATAATAGAGGGACAGCTTACATCAAAGTTTAAAAAACTTTTTTTTTCTCTCAGATTTCTTGTTACAGTATGTTTCAAGAGTTGGTTTTGAATATTTTTAAGGTAACACACATATAATTTTTCACTGGCAAAAATTTTTAACAGTGTAATGTGACAGGGAGGGGGGAGAGCCGCCAACGTGTTTGACAGTCAGGCGGAGACAGTCCACATCATCTGCTTCGGAGGGTGTTTGCCAGACATACACGGGTTCAGTGGTGAAGAAAAGGATAATGGGTCACTCGTCCGACCACATGACATGTTGCCAGTCCTTCAGTGTCCAGTGGCATTGCACCATGCACGTCACCTTTGAGCATGACACTGAGGTGTTTAGGTGCAGATTAAGTTCTCTAGTCTTTTTCTCGCCTGTTTTCTTCTGTGACGTCACAATCCGCTTCATGGCCCGGCGGTCCCTATCCTGCAGCTTTGTCTTTCGACCAGTATTGTGCTTCGCCGACCGTGTTTTACCATGCACTGTGTATGAGGTCATAACTTTCGAAACCGTGCCTTGTGTTACACTGCATAACGCCGGTGTTTTGCTTACAGATGCTCCAAATAGACGGGCACCCACAATTATAGACCTCTTCGAAACTCCGTCAAGTTGGGCATACTGACTGGTCAATCACCACACTTGCACAACATCCGCAACCAGATTGCCTCACCCTACTATTAGTTCACAGTCTATCCTACCTGCAACAAAGTACCCTATCACTGATTTACAAGTGTTTCCATTATTTTGTCCAATACCTGTACACCTGTCAATAATTATGCGGTAATATATAATCAATTACGAATCAGTGACTTAGGGCAGCGCACTTGTCAGAAACGATATTTGGATAGAAACCCTCCCAACGATTAGAATTTGATACCCTGGTTTCATTGTGTTTTTAATTTATTTTCTATATGAATTTAATTAACACCTTTAATGACGCATAGACGTTCTATTATGTCTACAAAGACTTACACTGACTTAGAAAAATATTTTGTACTTCCAGAACAGCAACATACAATTCTGCCGAATTTTTAGTCTATCATTACAGTCCCACCACCGTATCACTTAAGCCCCATAATGCGTCTTAAAATGCAGTGTTCATTTTGAGGGTTTTATTTTCTTCCACAGATTTTACTTTGTAAAGCAGTGTATGGAATACCTACCCTACAAGGGCAAAAGCAAATTTCTGGATGCAGATATAAGAATGTGACACTAAAAGTTTTCGTAGCTAAGACAAAAGATTTATTGTGAAAAAAAATGGGAGTTTTCGAAAAATAATTTATTTTATGGGATATTATTTTTTTGGTGCAACAATAAAATTAATATCATTTGTCAGTGCTGGGTAACAGTAGCATCTAGAATTACTTTTTCAATTTATTGAAACAAGTTTTCTTCTGCTGTCACATGATAGCCCCACTGTTTTGCTGGTTCATAATAGCCCCATTAGACCCTATATCATACAAAATGACACTAAATGCTGGGATGGTACCTGCTAATAAATTCTAGCTAACTAACTTCCAACATCCTCCCCCGCACGCTATCCCTACCTGATCCAGCGACGTCTACAGGTCATAAATAAATAAATTCAAACTTAAAATAAGCTAACGTCTCTTAAGCCCTTCGAGTGAGGTGGATGAGGAAATAGTTCCCTAATTGCAGTTCGTCAAAAAAAAAAAAAAAAAAGCCTTATGCAAGGTATACTGAATCATATTGGGCAACTTTTCCAGACAAAAAAACATGCTGTAATACTCGAACTTCTTCAGAGTAAATGTGTACTATGTTTAAATTCAAAGGATAAATAAATGCCTCTCAAAAATAAAACTCCGTGTTTATTCACAAACTGGCAATTGAAAATCTATAACAAAAGATGGTATGAAATGTATTTTTTTTTAAATCGTTTGGGGAAGGCGTATAAAACGTTTTACGATGTTGCACAACAGTTTCAAAATAGATATATCATCATCATACTATGTAGAACAATCGGATCTTCAGGAACGTTATTTCATAATCTGTGCAACCAGAAAATGTATCTTTAATTATCACCATCTTACAAACATTGCTAGTTATTTCTCAATCTAGCAACTTCAGGACTGTACGTTGCAGCTACTTTGTTTTCTCTAACTAGAAAATGTCTGTTCTTACTAATTAGACAGAAATAGAATGATTTAGTCAAGAATGGAAGTTCAAAGTGAGCAAAAATCAAATTGATGTCTATGATTAGTGATTTCTAATAAAGATATTAGGTCTAAAATACCCTATTCCATCGGTACCTTGTAAATTATATATTCTATTCACGATTGTATACTTCTGATACCTGTAATTTATTTTTGTATTCTAGGCAAGCACCTCAATTGATCCAAATACGGAGGACAATGTAGATGAGTTTAAAAATACATTAATCTACGACGAAATTGTTGCTCCCATAGAACAAGTACAAGAGGATTTAACCGACGCTAATGATTATGAAGTTAAAGAAGAGAACGAGAGAGAGATAAAACAAGAGAGAGTATTAACTCCACCTGGTGACTGTTTGGATAACCAAGAATCTCATTTGCAGGTTAGTAGTTGCATATGTAATTAGTTACTAATTAGTGCATTTTATTTTCATAATTTTGAGACTTTTAAATAAAGAACCGTTCAAAATCCTTGTTCTTGTAATTGAACGTAATTTGTGTGTTCTATCGTGTTTAGTCATTCCTAATTGTGTTAATTACGCTGTATTGAAAATGAAATTACGAATCAATTTTTACGAGCGACTGCTTAAACTACACAATTCAAGTTTTCTAGCACTTTCGTGTACTTTTTACTTAACTAAGAATCACTGTGTATATATATATATAAAAACTAATACAAAGGAAAGCCGGGAAGGCAATTTAAGGTAAATTTTAGACAAATGAAGGAGAAAAAAGGATTACTTACAGCGTACTAACGCACTAGTCACACATATTCACATAAAAATGTCACTATATTTCGTGTATTCACACTTTTTCAAGTAGAGAGGAAGACAGCGAAGTTCACGTGTTCACAAAGTACAAGTTTGAAGAGACAGTGGCGACACGTAGCGGACAAAGCATCAAAACTGGAGAACAACTGACTACTGTAGCACGTAGATTTCTGGAACTTGAAATAATAATAACTTGTACTTTGTGAACACGTGAACTTCGCTCTCTTCCTCTATACTTGAAAAAGTGTGAATACACGAAATATAGTGACTTTTTTTATGTGTACATGTGAATATGTGTGATCTAATGCAAAACTAAGCTGTAAGTATTATCCTTTTTTCTCCTTCGTTTGTCTTAAATTTACCTTAAATTGCCCTCCCGGCTTTTCTTTGTACTAGTTATATTGATATGATTTATACCCAGATAGTTTAGTGTAGTGTTTAAAGCTTTATGTAATACATCTAGATTTTGTTGTTGCAAATCTTGAAATATTTATTAAATTTATCGAATAATTGAATATAAGAGGCATGGTAACAGTTAGGTACATTCGACACAGAAATTCTTGAGATCGAAGTAACAAAAAAAATTCGATATAAGCATCGGTTTTTCTTGAAATACATGGATCCACTCGGGGGTCCACCTCCGAGTGTAATATAATCTCTAGTTGCTAGAGTAGGATGTGAACATGAATCGTAAACAATACGTGAAAGTGCGTTATTTGTTGGTGGAATCAACTTGTATCTATGTGATGTATACTAAAGTGCCAGTTAACTTACATTGTCAAACTTGCTCTATACAATTATTTTTCAAATATTGGGAATTAGGAATTCTTACAAGTGTATCGAAATGTTAATAATTTAGTGAGTAAATTGTATAATATTGTCTATGAAATATTCGATAGGTGTGTTCCTCGTAAAATAAGTACTGTTTCAAAGTATCCGTGTTGGTTCACAAAAGATATTATTAGAAAACTTAAGGTCAAGGCGTATTATCATAAACAATCCAGGGTCAAAACCATGAACTCAACACCTTTCTATCAAGAATTTGCTCGATTACGTAGGGAAATTAAGAAAGACATTAGAATTGCCTATAAGAGTTTTATAATTAATTCTGAAAATAATATTAATACCAATTCGAGCGAACTATGGAATTTTATCAAAAATAAAAAAAAAAGGCACCTACCGCCAAATGTATTAAAATTTGAAGGTCAGGAGCTGTCTAGGAATGATGAGATAGGGAATGCATTCGCTCAGTATTTTCAATCGGTATTTCTATTCTCCTCTCACACATATAATAATCTTAATGGTGATGCTGTTAGTAATAGAAATGATGAAATAGGGACACTGTGCATTGACCAAATTCAACTAAAGGAAGTTGAAAATGCTATCAGAAATTTAAAATCGAAAACGATAATTGGTTCTGATGGCATACCCTCATATGTAGTTAAGGGATGTGTTGTTATATTTAAATATCCCCTATTGATAGCATTTAACTTATCCCTAAAACATGTACTTTCCCAGACAAATGGAAATCTGCCCTGGTTTGTCCTATCCCAAAATCTAATAATAGTAGAGACATTAATGACTTCAGGCCAATTGCAATATTACCAGCTTTTGCAAAAGTATTTGAACAGATCTTATACAAGAGAATTAGTAATCATATTACCAGTTATTTCAACTAAGCAGCATGGCTTTGTTTCTCAAAAATCCACGGTAACAAACTTAGCACTTGTTACGGACTACATAGCAAATTCGATGGACGAAGGCAAGCAAGTTGATGTGATTTATATTGACTTTGAGAAAGCATTTGACAGGGTTAATCACAATATATTACTGGAAAAATTAAATCAATATCACTTCTCACCCACTGTGATTAGGCTCCTCTATTCGTACTTAACAAATCGTAAGCAATCAGTTGTCTATAAAGAACACAAATCATATGAATATTCTGCACGCTCTGGAGTTCCTCAAGGTTCGAACCTAGGACCTTTGTTATTCCTCTTATTTGTTAATGACCTTCCTGATTGTGTGCCTGATAATGAAAAATTGTTATTTGCAGATGACTAAAATATATACAAAAGTCAACTCTATCGGAGACTGCATAAGACCTCAGCAAAGCTTAGATAATATTGCAAACTGGTGTGCTATTAATCAACTTGGAGTCAACATAAGTAAATGTAAAGTATTATCATTTAATAGAAATAAAACCACTCATCAATTTGATTATTCCATTAATAAAATAATACTAAACAGACCTACTGTAGTTAAGGATCTTGGTGTCAGTTTTGACTCGAAATTGACTTTTAACATACATATTACAAATATAACTAATGAAGCCTTGAAGCTACTAGGATTCGTAATTAGGACGGAAAGAGAATTCAACAATATATCAACATTGGAAAAAAATATTATGCTTATGTTCGCTCCAAGGTAGAATATGCTTCTTCTATTTGGAATCCATATCAATTGAAACATTGCCAACAATTAGAGAAAATTTAATCAAAATTTCTTAAATTCCTGACTTTTAAAGAAACTCGAATCTATTCTGCTTATGATAGTTACAATGCAGTCATTAAGAACTTTAATATTCAGAGCTTAGAACAAAGGCGCAACATTGCTGATCTGTTATTTCTTCAAAAAATTGTTCAAAATAAGTTAGATTGTATGGATTTAGTTTCGACATTACAGTTTCGTGTCCCATCATCTAAAACTCGCGTTAATAATACTTGTCTCTTCCACCGTAAAAAGGCAAGAACCAATATCTTGATGAGGTCACCAATTTGAGAATTTGTACTGTATATAACAAATTCTGTACAGTTCACAATAATCTGGACGTATGCTATATGTCGCGTAAAGAATTTAGAGATGCAATTGTCAATAAAGTCTGTACAACTACTTTGTAAAGCTCAACACTATAATTAGGCCATTGCCTGTTGTGTTGTCACTAAATAAATAAATATTCGTTTATCCAAATATTTGTTTTCGCTTAATCATGATAAACGTAGTTTGTGAAGCACATACCGCCGTGTTATACAAGCTATATATGCTATTCGATGTTTGGCCGGGAATATGTTCATTTTTTAAATAATTTGACTTTTATTCACATTTTTCCACACAACAGTTTGTGATTCACATACGTGTATCATCATCCAGGAAGCGTTGTAGTGCCGTTTGAAAAGAAGAACTTAAAACAGGTTGACGAAACCTTTCACCCAAAGGCTGTAGCTCAGCTGGTAGTGTTCCCTTCGAGAGGTCGTAGGTTGTATAGTGGCTAGCCATCTTGACTGAGGTTCTCTGGGCTTTTTCCTGAGTCGCCTGACAAATGGAAGTTGCTCTAGCTCAGGCGGTAGAGCGTCTTACTACGAATTGGACGGCCTAGGTTCATATCTCAACTTGGTTGCTTTGGGACCTAATGCACGACGCCATGCATTATCGTCCCACTAAACGTTTAACATTGTCTTCTGTCGATTGATAGGAGATTTGCGTGGGAGTTGCTTCTTTATTTGAGCTCAACCATTCCTTGCTTTGTATTTTTGATATGACCTAAATTCTCCATATATCGTTCCAATAAGAATCCCGGACAGGAATGATCGATATTGTTCTTGATCTAATAGATAACGAGGAACGAAAGGACAAATGACCACCTGCTAATTGGTGTATTCGCTTATAGCGTGCGGCATCCACACATTGCATTTTTTAACCTTTCCCATTGAATGTAAATATTCCACGATGGTTAACTGGTCAGAGTTCCTTATACATTTGCCAAATCTCTGGTGGACTGACATGAATCATCGAAGCCTAATGGTCTTGCTGAATGTGGACAGTCACTCAGTTCTAAGTTTCCATGTTTAGAACGATTTAACCATTTCCTTCCCGTACTTTCCCTGATGCCTCTGTACAGAGTGAACATATTTTGAGCCGCCACGGCTGCTTTGGTTATGCGTTAAACTCAAACAGAAGAAAAAATTAAAAGTGTTCGGTTTCGTCTACTTGGCGCTCCATCTTCTGTGGTTCACAAATTTTACTAACCTTAAAATTGTAAAATTCAAAAGAAGATAAAGATAAAATTACTTTTTTGGACGGAAACTTCTTACTTTACTATATAAAATTCAAGATATATTTGCAAGCAAACAGTATAACTCGAAAGGACAAACAAACTCATAACAACCACAGCGTTGCCAGGTTAATCCGCACTTCAAATGAAGAGGAAAGTTCCTCTCACAAATTTTTGAATTGTGCATAACAAGAAAATAGTTCCTCGGACAGATTTTCGAAATGTGCATAGTTTCGGAGCTACAGGCTGTCGAAAGCATGGCAAAATGATATTTAGAGCTTCATATTTCTAATACCACGAACGGTAGAACTGATGCGGCATGGCACCGTCGAAGACGTGCAATATCCAGAAACGCATGTTTCGGAATCCCGCAATGGGTGCGCAAGGGACTCCCTAATGGAATTAGGGGATTCCCTGAAATTCTCGGAAGTAAGGATGTACCGAAATGAGCATGAGTGGGACGGCTCTCCACCAGGAAACAATAATTCGTTTGCTCCAAGTCGGTATTTCAAGTAGATCCCATATACCGAACGGTTTGCTAAAAAGAAGCATGGTTGCGTAACAAGCTGGAGTAATAATTGCATAACTTCATTGAACGTCTTGTTTATTTATTATCAAAGAGATTGAATATCATTGTTTGATTGGATGCTGTGGATTACGTATGTCATCCTTACTTACACGTGAAGACTTTTATTTTAATTCATGATCATTTCTACATACCTCGACTTCAGAAATAATCCAGAATTACTTGTACTGGAAATACTTGAGAATAAATCGCAAGGAATATTGCAGTTGGAGTTGAGCAGTGTGATGTTAGTCCAGTCAACTTAAGCAGAAACATGGCTGAACGCGGAACTAATTGCAACCGAATTTCTCTCTGCATTTTCTGGGACAGGATTGCGTCCTGAACAACATATCAAAAGTCTACCAAAATCTATGCTGCCGTTTCCCGCAATTTTGAGTCGCCATATTAGACACTCTTTTTCAACACTTTTGGTTTAAATATCAATAATATATTATCCCAGAAGAAGCTAGACACTTCTTTCTGGTGTCAAATTGAAGCCAATGGACTGTATGTGGCGGTTGTTATTCCAAAAATGTTTTTTCGGGTCTTTATATTAATAGAATAGCAAATAACTGTGAAACCGTCACAGATATGGGAAAATATCCCCTTATAGGAATAATACAGCCGAATCTGTTCTTTTCAACGATATTAAAATCATTGTTCTATTTTAAAAACTAAGAGGGATAATTGATTTTATGTGCCCCTGTGTGTTCTGTTTTCGGGCATGTAATTTCGGTCAGATAATTTAACGAGAGAAAGAAAGAAAATCTAACTCGTAATTACTTAAAACTGAACTTTTGTTTGTTTTCAGTAGCTGAGGAAGTCGTCCTGAACAACACATCAAAAAAGTTTACCAATATTCGAGCTGATCTTAGTCGCCATGTTGGATTTTTGAAAAATATCTAATTTATTTTCACAAACAGCTATATAGATTTTTCTACACCACTGATATCAACATATCGTACACTGTTGGAAAGGGAATTAAATTTGCTATAATTTATACGTTACTAAATAAGTTCATATTTGTAGTACTTCGCCCGAAAGAAGTTAAAAAAGTTAAAAATTCTCATCGTTACCGTAATTGATTCATTTAAAAGCTGCTCTAAGGCGGTTGATGCTATAATGACGAATGGAAGTGGTAGCCAAGATCAATATCGACACACTTTAAATATATTTTCTTTACAATTTGATATGACCCAATGACCTTACGATTGTTTTATCATATTTTTTTTGATTAATTAATATTTAATTGATGTTTCATTGTTTTTTTCCATTGTTTTCTAATTGGAATCACTTATAATTAATCGAATATTGATGTATTCGTGTTTTCCGGGTTGTCTATGTAATTTCGATAGTTCACGAGAAGAACAATAGATGGCGCACCACTTCATTTACCGGTTCAAGGAGAATTATTGATGAATCTTCTGGCTGCTACAAAGCGCCGAAGCATTGATCAATAATAAGCTCTATAGTCGCAGCGTGACTGGTGGACAGATTTGGGGCACTAAAGTTGACTATCCAATCTTTGAAGCATATGACAGATTCAAGTAACGGACCATGGCATGCCCTGAGATTCTACAAATATAAAGGTGGCTTTCCATATAGGCGAAC
>JAGDQP010008510.1:0-35548 GCA_022664845.1 Lepisma saccharinum
ATTTACTTCAGGCATCTAAGGCTGTGGAAAGGCGTCGACCAGGGCCGTTGTTGAAGATACAATCCCGACATTTTGCTTGTGTGATTGAGAGCAAACCCTAAAAGGCCGGTCAGGATGGCTGGTCACCGGTTTCGAATCTTCTAAATGCGAAGACAATTACCGCTCTATCTACTGATCGGGACGGGCGTAAGCCAGAATGCTGTTACCGCTAATTTAATTCCTTTTATCATAATTATCTATTTACTGAGACACGACTGCTCATTTGCTATATTTGCTTTTTGATTTGATAATTTCCTCACAAAAAATGTTACTTTTATATATCCATGTGGTTCATGTATTATTATAGTAAATTCATACTATCTATTGTTCCAGGATGCGTCGAAGAGGGCAATTACGAACGCTGCACCTGGTCACAGGCACTCCACTTGGCCTTCAGTCAGAGGTATTCTCCAAACAATTTAAGAAAGGGCTCGCAGGGGCCGAGCCCTATCCAGCACACGGCACACCTATGCCTTCATTGTGGGACCAAGAAAAGTACATTGATGTTTCCGTGTGTTTAAAGGATTAAGTTGAAAACTTACACAAACAGTTACATGTGTTTAATGTGAACAATTTTCATTTCTGACTGTTAAGTTCTTTTTCTTTTACTTTAAAAGAAAAGTTTAATGTTTTTTACAAAAAAAATCATTACTAGTTTCTTTTTTTTTTACTAAATTTTTTACTAAATGAGTATTGCAATTTACTATTAAACTATTATAGAAATAAAATTTTCTGAGTTTAGGAAAATCAAAATATATTTTTATTGATGTGGATGATTATTTCTTTTTGCATGTGTTCTTATGTTTTATTTGTAGACTAGCAGCATATGACAATCCTCGAAGGAAGATACCATCCAGACATTCGTCTCTGACAAATATTCGGAAAGGAGTCAGTCGGAATGTCCAGCCCAGGCCAACTAAGGCACGCAAATTGCAGGTCAAAAACTATACTACAGCCTGTTTTTCTTGTACCCAGTGTTGTTTTTTAATACATTTTTTTACCAACTATATCGACTTACTACCTGCGTAAGATTCCCGGTTGAAGTTAAAGTTGCGGCGTATAGTATAAAAAATCCGTTATATCAACAGTGGAAACATTTGCTAAAATCATAATAGGTGAATTCGAAGCCGTTTTAACAAGGATAAATGGGGTTTCAATTCGCAACATTTTAGCCATAGATAAAAAATATTTAAATTTTTTGCTAAGCAAGCTTTTAGTAATAAAGTGGATATAATAAATTTTGATATGCGCCGCAGCTAAATATTTTAGGTGTCGTTCAGATTTTATGTCAGCGCATTTTTGGTGAATTTGGATCCCTCTCTCTTAGTAAGCAACATTAAGTAGATGCCCTATCTCTAATGCATAGAAGCCCACCCAAAATAAGTAGAGTTTGAATCTCGCCATAGAAAGCAGAAGTATTATTTGAACGACTTCTGACACAAAAATATGTATATGCTTCAAATACAACTACTAAGTAGTATCAAAATTCGTTATTTATAGTAAAACAAAGATAAATTTTGACAATACGCGCCAAAGTTAAATATGTATTTGAAGCATATACATTTTTTGTCAGGAGTCGTTCAAGTATTACATAAGCATTCTGGGGCGAGGTTGTTCAAGCTTTGTTTACTTTTGCTGGGCGTCTAAGTATTAGGGATAGGACATCCAGTTAATGTTGCTTACTAAGGGGGAAGGGGTCTAAATTCACCAAAAATACGCTGACGTAATATCTGAATGACACCTAATATTATGTATGAAACTGTCGAGAAAGTGCTTTTAAAATGTTCCAAAAGTGCTTGAAAGTAAATAAAGTGTCCTGAAAGTAGGCAAAAGTAGTTTCCAAAATGCACTTTTAGAACACATTAAAATAAGGGCACTTTTTATGCACTTTTGAGCAGTTTTGTAGCACTATTAAGGGAACACATTTGGACAGTTTTTCACACTTTTGAACACCTTTGAGACGCTTTCATAGCACTTTGGTTCACGTTTGGACACTATTAAAGTGTTCGAAAGTGAGCTAAAGTAGTTTCCAGAAAGTGCTCAAAGGTGTTCAAAAAAGTGTAAAAAAAGTGTACTATTTTTTACAGTGTATAAATGATCAATGCTTTTGAGAGAATTCGTATACTTAGTAAGTGCAAACAATAACCTATATTCATTGTTCTCTCTGAATCATGTAAGCTTTTAAACCGCAAAATTAAACAACTAATTGTTGTAAATAAAAATATAATTTTGCATTAATTATTAAGTTTATGTAATTTGGGCTTATTAGGGGTTCATTTGATTATCACACGGGCTCAAGCGTAATGGCTAAAACATATTTCAGGCTCGGTCGGGCCTCACATTATAAATTCACGGACCGGGCCCCGGGCTAAACATTTCGGCCCGATGCAGATCTCTACATCACCCTGGGCCAGATGGGAACACAGCCAGGGCACCTGTTAATAAATCAGACCTAGATGATTCTATCACAAGGGTTGATGGCTGTCTCATGAGAAGAGTTTCCACTATTTTTTAAAATCTGTCATCTGGCTATGACATAAACGAGACAGCCTTTGAAGAACACGCATTAATAACTGGGCATATCTTTTTTCATACAAAAATACCCCTGGTACTATATGCCTATGTTCGTGTATAAGATTCTTTACCATGGAGCAGCAGGAATTTCTCTACGTATAAAACAAAATCAAGGGAAGCACAAGATGCTCAAAACAAGGGCTTAAATTCTTCCGTGTGCGTCATTCGGTTGCTTCTTCATGATTCGATGCTAAGAGCCGACAAATCCTCACGGCCCTCTAGTTAACTGTACTGTTCTTGTCCCATTCCTGAATCCTCCAGCAATAACTATCTGCTGTCCTATCTGAAGCTTCTCTTGTGACATTTTGCACCCAGTGTTAGTCAGAAATTCACAGAGATTCACGTTATTTTTAGGATTTGTAATATATTTCGACCACTTTTGGGGGATTGGTGTGGTTTGTGATGTATTAAGGACTTTTAGTCCTGTAGAAACTCCTCGTCGGTCACATTCTCCAGTCTTCATAGACAGTTCATTATATTGATAAAAAACAACATGCATCCATTAAGACCCAACGGGGCAGCGATTGCGTCATAATGCTTCACTGCGAGATCACCGAAGTTCATAAAACTGCCACCCTTAAGCATTTATCTTTCATTTGGTGTATTTATTATTTAAATCGCTCCATTCTAACCGGAGTTATGCGCATTTTAATCCAACAACTCCCGGACGTGACCACAACACAAAATGGCTTCCATAAAATTAATGATACCACAATTTGACATGAAATACTACCTAGGGTGTTCATATATAACACACTCTTCCAAACTGTTGTCTCAAATCTTAGATCTAGCGGCGGTTGAGCAAAACTTTTTTTTCAGATATTAGCTCCTTGAGGCCACCAGTAATTACAAATGTCCAGAGTAAATTTTTCTGGTGGGCTCATTGGCCACCAAATTTTAGATAACTTTTTAAAAACTGGTTCTGAGGTAATAAATCGTTTATAGATCTTGTTTCAAAGTATAAAATACAGTTCGAAAAAGAAACGATGCAAATATTGCAACTTTCTCATTGAGACTTATAAGATTAATGGGGCCCTGAATGGAACCCGGCAGGGATTCCGGACAAGTCTGTCGTGAAGTTTCTTCTCGCCTAAAGATGTAGTACAACACATTTCGAAAACAAAGGATTCAAATATCTCAAGTTTTACATTCGGCTCCATGTTAAAATAATGGACCCCAGAGGCTCAATGGGACCCCACCTGGCCCTGAAACATACTCATAAACCCCTCACAATCATTAAATCCCAAAATCTTGTGTATTTGGTCCAAAAACTGCGTATATATATAAAGCAATGCTCAAAGCAATGCTACAGTGCTTTTGTAGCGGTTAACTGTTATTGTCTAGCACTTCTAGCGAGTGTTAACTCATTTTCTTTAATGGGCATCACCCTTTCATTCCATTTAATCTTCAATTATTTTTATTAAATTAATTACAATTAGTGTTCAAAAATAAATAAGAATAAATGTATAATTGCATGTTACTATTAGTTTTAAGAAAGACTTATATAAATGAGATATTTTAGCGAAAGTTAAAGTTATTTCTGTTACTTTATTATGGAAAATGTGGGTCACTGTTCTAATTTTCTTGCACGTGCTAACATTTCATATAATATATAATTGCAGTGATGTTTTAACAAGGATCTTAGACGCCTTTACGCTATTAAGGTGTTATATAAAACTTTTAGTTTCTTTAAAGAATAAGAAGTGTTGCTAATTTCTTTTAATATATATAAAAACACAAATAAATGAGTGTTTGTGTGTATATTTTTATATTGGATTTGAATTTAATTTGTAACGCTTTTAGAAAACTTTGGTTCAGGCCGATTTTTACATGAGGTCTTCCTAATCATATTTTACATCTTCTTACCTTTAATGGACTTACCTTTAACAGTAACAAATAAACCTTCTTCGTCTCTATCTTCGCAACCAACAAAAAAACTTGTCGTATTATCTCCTGTTGCATTTGTAAATTCCTCATACATATATTTCAAAATACTAGCTTCAGGATATGTTTCCAATATGGCTAAACTTCCTCCTTCATTTGCACATGTTATTAAAGCATCGTCAAAAGTTTTGTGTTCTGTGTGCAGTTTGTATTTACCAATTCCTTTCAGTAGGCTGTATATTTCCGGTGAACGAGCTGAATCTGGAAAATGAATTTGAAAAGAACATATAAGTTTTCAGGTTTTATAGTAATTATACATATTTATTTGTACGATATTTGAGTTATTTAAAATTCTTTGTTGTGTCAGTGCTTAGTAAAGTGATATGTTATACATCACTTGTTATTATGCTAACGCTCATCGGAAGTATTAGCGTATAATTTTCAACATAAAGAGAGTACTATATGAATTGTTCGAATTTGGCGAGAAGTTATGGCCATTTTGAAGTGTTACAAACTATCATTTTATTACATTCTTATATGTTTTTTACATTACGAAGAGACAAACCTGAATATCTTTGTGATTCTTTAAATAGCTTTGCTCGAGTATACTAAGCCAGCCGGGTGGCCGAGCGGCCTGCGGCAGTAGGCCACCAGCTCGAGTCCCGGCAGGAGCATGGGTGTGGATTTTAACAGCTAAAGGCGAATCGTGACGGGTGGAAGTCCAAAGTTACAAGACGGGCCCATATAAAAAATAAAGTTTACCAAAATTTATCGAGTATACTAACTTCCTTTCACTAGCCTTTGTTTTTCAGTTTCGATGGTTCCTTGCCGTCTTGAGACAAAATGTCTGAGTTTTGATCGCCGGAATGTGAAATACCTTACTTCTTCTCCATGTAATAGAAAATGCATCTTATTCCTTAAAAGTTTTTCCAAGTTTTTTTTTTTTTAGAACAAGATTTTATTTTATGAGTAAATATGGTTGTCCTGTTTACAGTGAGAATACAAGAAAAGTAGTGTATTTTATATTAAACATCCATATAAGTTCAAAAATGTTCACAATTTCACAAACATAGGAGACGTTGAAAAGTGTATAGAGAAAATATTACAAAGTGTTCAATAAAAGTGCGCAGAAAGTGTAAAAGAGGTGTATGTGTGCGAAAAGATGTGATCAAAATACGAATGGTAGATACGGATATTGATCACGCTTTTATGTATGTGCTTACACAATCACGTTTTGGACACTTTCCTCGTAGTTTTCTAGCTGTTATTAGTATTTCCTTTTAACTTTCACAAAAGAAACCACGAATATCTGCCACAAACAGCTTTAAAATTGCAATTTAAGCAATGTTTTTTTTTTTTATGATTGCGGTTTGTTAACGGTATGGGTAGCATAGGAATGAAATTTGCTCGAAGAGGTCTCGTCGACATTGAATCTTTTGCATTAGCCACTTCAAATAGTGTCGTTTATATATCAATACAGTTTTGGATCACGCAAAACTTGGCAAAACCATTATTCGACACAATGAAAATATAGTGAAGAGGTCTGCGTTTCCAAGTGCCCCACTTTTCAGTGTTGCCAAACTATTTTTTATAAAATTATTTTCTCAAATTGTTTCCGTTACTTTGCACATAGCTGCACCAAACTTGGCATAAATATTATTTGTCAGAATAGCAACATATTATGATTGTTATCGTCCCCAAAAATCCCCTTTTAGTGTTATTAACAAGTGCAAAAAAAAAAAAAAAAATCTCATGAACCAGAACCTAGCTAGACTAGCTCAGAGCCACCGGAACAGATTTGATTGGTGCAGTAATTAGTTCAGTGTTGTAAACCCATTTAAAAAAAAAGTTATCAAGTATTCAAATTGCTTCCATTCATTTAGACTTAGCTACGCCAAACTTAATATAAACATTATCCGATGAAATACGAAAGCTCTGCGAGTTTTCACGTGCCTAAACACTGCAATTGTCAGTGTTGCCAGCCTATTTCATGAGAATTAATCCTTGCGTGGTTAAAATACTTTTAAGGGATCGGAACCTTTACAATTGTTTGTAGAATTGCAGTCCCTACTTGTTTAGTTATACAATCATAGCTTAAGTATATGTATCTGAAGAATACCTTACTTTTATGAAAATTATGAAGCATAAAATCACCAAAGATGTTGCGACTGATTGTGCAAGCAATAATCTGTCTCATAAATGAAATTTTAACTACTCTTAACAAATAAGAGAACAATTCACATTATGAATAATCTTAAAAATAATTTTCCATATGTTATTTCTATTTGGTTTTTAATAAAATACATAACAATTATTTACCTTTCTGCTGCTCTAGTAACGGATTGCTGTATCCATTGTCAGCCACCGAAGACTCTTGTATTTTATTGGCTGAGCAAGCCGCAAAATAGTTAAACAGAATCAGCAAAATAATCCTCATTGATAAGTTCATTATGTTGTATTCTCACGAGTATAACCTGAAATATCAAAAGAACAATTTCTGTTTAGCTTTCATTCAAATACAAAGTTACTTCTTAGCAAGTTTCAAAGATTTGCCATTTTCTTCAGAGGCGATAACAAATTTAATATCGTCATCTTGGAACCAGGAGGTACTATGTCCACATTTGATACTTTTGATAAAAACGAGTTTTAAAGTTTGAAGTTTCATTTAAAGTTTGTATAAATTTATTTCAATTCTAACATTTCTAGCAACTTGTAGGTCGTTTTGTGAGATATTATTTTTGGAGTTGATGCCCTTCAGTACAAGGGCCCTTTGACTACAGTGTTAACTCCATTTTGCCCAAAAGTGGAACCAGTTATCTTCTGGTTCCCATGTGACGATATGTTAGCACCGATAGAATCTAATTCGATTAAGCGAAATGGAATCTTACATACCTGAAGAAGCTTATTATCAAAATGATATATTGAATCAGGATAGTAGAAGATATATATTGAACGTAGGTCTACTTCTTCTATCTCACATTTTTAATTATCTGGTAAAGAAAGATGTTTTATTGTTTGTAAGTACAATAGGACATGCTTTCTTTCCTTTGTATCTTCATTATTTGAACCGAACTTAATCTATAAGGAAAAAGTAACTTATCTGTACTACAGAAAAAAAATTCTAAGTTATTATGCAATTCTAACGTCATATTTTACAAAACAAACAAAATAGTATGTACGTTGCGAAACTAAGTATTGGTTTTGAACTATATATATATATATATATATATATATATATATATATATTACCACTTGTGTATAATCTTATTTTATTTGTTTCTAATTTCACGAAACTCAAATAATCTTTATGTGAGTACAAGTAACTGTACAAGTAACTTTTACCAGATTTTTGGTACAAAATGGATGTGTAAAGCGCCAGCTATACGATTCATCTGGTGCTAGGCTTTGAGTGATTTCTCAGTCAGGAATATTTTGTAAGTAGAGAGCGTTCAGAACTTGTATCAGCTGTTGAAATACGCTATTTCTTTCAATTCACGCAGCAAATCTTCTTTGTTCATTGCTTGAAAAAGGTTTATTCAAAAACGAAAAAAAAAAATCTCGAATTTGAGAAAATTTTGGGCTCAATCTGGCTCCGACTAAATTTTGCTCAATTTTGAACACGTGATGGTGCTCAAAAAATGAGAAAATATTTCTCGGATAATGAGATAAAAAGTCTCAAACATGAGGTAAAACTACTCGAAAATGAGTTTAAATTTCAGCTCAAACATGAGAAAAGTTGGGACTATTTTCAGAAATGAGAAGAAATATATTCAAAAATGACGAAGCATATGCTCAAAATGTTGAGAACGTAATGACTCAAAAGATAGCTCCGGAGCTACGAAAACGAGAAAATAGGTAGTCAAAATTGAGAACATTTGTTTCAAAGTTTTGAGAGGGTAATCACTCAAAATCGATATGGGAGCTAAAAAAATGACAAAATATTTATTCGAAATTGAAACATATTCACATTGTGAGAAGGAATTTACTCAAAATGACGTTGAGAGCGAATGAAGATGAGAAAATATGTCCCAAGTATAGCCTGTAGTGGGGTTACAGACCTCTAACAAACAGTAGAGAGACTTATCCGTGATGGCACCAGTGTTTCTCAGCTCGTTTCTGCAACCACAGAAAAGCCCTCTCTTACGTCTAACTAAAGACAAACAGGGGGCAAAGATAAAAATATTTATTGAATAGAGGATAAGTATAAATATACCCTATACATGATGCATTTTTTTTTGCGTTTTGCTAGTCACCGGTGTGACTAGCCCCTCCCAAGGGTTACGCCCTCGCTTTAGGGAAGTGGGATTTGAGGACCATAGGGTAAAAAGGAACGGTTTAGATGGGCTAAGGGTTTATGATAAAACTCTTTATTAATCCTTTATTTTCCTTAATCTATTAAACAGGGTGTTATAAGCTTATAACCATATTTTTTTGGAACTGGTGTGGTATGGCATATGAGTATGAATTGCGTTACACGTCATAACACTTGGGATTACAATTGGACGAATGATTGGTTGATTGTTCTTCTCATCTAGGGGCTTCTCTAGATGGTAATGGAGACAGGTGAGCCCTACATATAACATTTATGGAAACTGTGCAATGATGAACATGATAGGTGAGTAGGTGATGTGAGTGATGATGAACAATACGTCAATGATGCTCAGGTGAAAGGAGAAAATGAAAAGAAGACATGATGGCCTGAATAAGTAGCTTGAGGTCTGACTTTGAAGATTTGTTGTGCTGACTGTTGGATTTTGTAGAAGATGGTTTATTTGTTAAAAGGGTAGAGATTCTGCAGAGTAATAGTAATGAATTGTATTATTTGTTCTGTAGTAGGCATAGGAAGAGGTGATTCGTTGATCTGGTTTGTGCTTGGCTCTGGTAGACGAAGTGGCACTACTGGCATGTTGTTTTCGGCATTTGGTTTCGGTTTGCCTTTGCATTTGAATCAGTATGTTGGGTGTTGTTCTTCGCAAGTATTGCATTTCGGTGGATTCTGAAGGTTTGTGCATGATTTGGTTAGATGATGTCCAGAACAGTAGCCACAGATTGATTCATCTTTGCATTCACTGGCTATATGGTCTCCATAAGTTTGGCACTTCTCACATCGCAGTGGTATCGGTGGTGGTGATCTGGAAGGTTCCACACGGTGGCGACGTTTATAAATGAATGCTCCATTTCTCAGAAGGTTGTCTATTGTTGATTGGTCTATGGTGAGAACTCTGACAATGTAGCTGGGTGTACCAAGTTGAGTTTTGATTCGGATGCACTTCTTTATGGTATGGCCTTCGGCGGCAAGTTCTGCTTCGATTTCATGATCTGGTGTATCTGGTGGAACTCCTCGGATTACAACTGATAGCATGGGTGCCTTTCTAGATGGTGGTTACTGTTTTATTGATGGTGATTTGAGCGTTGTGAGTTGTGCTTGTTGGCCAAAAATTTCATAGATGTACTTGTTGCGAATAGTTCTTGCTAGATTTGGATCTGGTGACTTGATTGTGATGCCATTTTTGGTAGGAATGATTTCAGTGATGTTATATCTAGGAACATATTTCAATAGCTGTTGAAGAAGGCACTTTGGTATTTGGAACTTCACGTCGTATTTGGTTAGCAGAAAAGAATGGAGCGAAGCTTCTGATGATTGTTGTGAATTTTCTTCCTCGACGGTGATATTCATTGAATCAGATGCTGAGTCACTAAAGCGATGAGTTTTCTTTGCTGGTGGAGAGTAAGAGTTTTGTATTGGAGATCTAGATCGTGAGCTAGAAGACTTACGTGAATGTTTACTTGAGAGACCTCCAGTTGTCATTTTTGGAGTTGCTACTGATGCTGTGTATACTACGCGTTGTGGCATTTGATGTTTTGATTTTGAAGATGGTTGTTTTGACATGCTGAAGCAGTGATGTGCAAAAAGAGTGAATGATGATGGTGATGAACAAACAGTCTTAGTGCAATGACTGTTACAAAAATCTCAAGTTATCTCGCACCCTCCGACACCGAAAAATGTCGTAACGGCCGTACACGTACTAATCTCTTCTGTACGTTTACTATACAGAGTCACCGGCAGCTCGCTAACATACCATAGACAGGCTAGGTGTGAGTTGTGTGACATGCTGCATTTCTTTGCCAGCGAGGTTGGCACCCTTCAGAGGGTTAAAGCCCTCTATTTCGGGTAAGAGGGGTCAGGTAATTATGGATATTAAGGACGAGTCTGTCGGATGGGCTAAGGGATGATAGGAATATTATTTTATCCTTTATTTTATTAAATCTTTAAACTTAGACATTATAAGCTTTACGCTTATAATCATTTTGTTTGGATATGGTGGAGGCTGATTGTGAGATGAAAGATGAGGAGCTATTAGACGTCACGACACTTTACATTTAGGACGAATGACTGACAATCTTCTTGTCTAGGGGCGACTCTAGACTAAATGAGAAGCAGGTGAAGCATTTGCAGAACATTGATGGTCACTGTGCTTATAATGACGGTGAATAGTGAGTGAATTAAATGTGATGATAACGAGCTCAATCAGAGCATGAGGTGCTACGGAGATGGGAGTGGTTTAGCGGAAAAGTAGACATACGGGTCAGAATACATTGCTTGAAAATTCACTTTGAAAATTTCGTTGGCTGAATGGGTGACTTCTCTAAGGATAATGGCCCGGTCAAAAGGAAATATATTTTGGAATATTAAGGTGAGGAAGGAGAGAACTTGTTCGATGGTGATTGGCTGTTGAACTGAAGAAATGGGTGCTTGTTGTGTGATTTGTTCTGGAACACGGAGAGGTACTATGTAGGCAGGTGTGTCGGGATTGAGGGTAGGTCGTCCTTTATATTTGTAGCTGAAGGTAGGGTGAGATTCATTACAGGTATTGCATTTAGGCGGATTTTGTAGGTTAGAACAGTCTTTTGTGAGGTGATTGCCAGTACAGTATCCACATGTTGGTTCGTTTGGACAGTTTTTGGTGTAGTGGGAGTTATATGCTTGGCAACGTTCTCATCATAATGGAAGCGGTGGTGAAGTACGAGATGGTTCAACTCTGTACCTTTTCTTGTAAATGTAGGTTCCGTTTTGTAGTAAGTCATCTATAGTCTGCTGGTGATTAGTTAGAATTCTGACCATGTAGCTTGGTGTGCCTTGCTGGGTTTTGATTCGAATACACTTAGTGATGATGAGTCCTTCCAGCTTTAATTCTTCTTCAGCGTTTGTATCAGTGATGGCTGGTTCTACTCCCCTGATTACTACAGACAGCATGGGTGGTCGACGTGGTGGTGGTTGAGGAAGCGGCTTGTTATTATCCAGATGAGTGAGTTTAGCATGTGGTCCAAAAATCTCAAAGCTGTATTTGTTTCTGATAGTTTTGGCAAAATTGATGTCTGGTGATTGGATAATAATTCCGTTCCTAGTAGGTATGATTCTATTGATGCTGTCTCGAGAAACATATTTGAGCAGTTGATAGAAAAGTTGTCTCGGAGTTTGATACTTGCTGTCAAAGTTGGTTAGAAGAAAGGAATGCATGGCTGGTACTGAAGAATTAGAAGCCTGATGGTCGGCATGGTCAGCGTCAGAATCGGAAATATTATGAACGTGAGATTTTTTTGGTCGGTGGAGATTTTGAACTGGCTGAGCGACGTTGGTCTGGGGATCGAGATCTGGAACTTGTTACTGAAAGGCGATCGGTGCTGCGTTTGTGTTTAGGTGTTGCTCCCAATAATTTTGAGACTGATGAAGAAGCTGTCGATGTTCGTTGGACAACTGGAGGCAACTGATGTTTTCCTGAAGATTTACGGATGCTAGACGTAATGAAATGGAGTAGTAATCACAGTCAATAAGAAAAATTAATGATGAACCGTCACCATGGAATGATTGCAAAATATTTCTAAATAGCTCGCAACCTCCAACACTGAAAAGTGCCGTCAATCCTATTACGGTAGTATATGTACACTTCTTCCTCGTGCGTCTGCTACACGAGATCCTCGGATGTACGTTAACAAGCCACAGCTAGGCTAGGTTTGAGTTGATGCTGCACCATGCATACATAATTTATATTCCTGCTGTACATATCCATCTGAGGTACATATCATTTTACAATACTCCATTGTGTTTGTACAATCGCTTTAATCTGCATAAGGAATCATTATTAAACATATTTAAATCATGTGCCAATAATACAACACAAAAAACAACAATTTAGCATAATACAAAGCAGTTACTCACTTCAACTTTTCACCATTAAAAGTAGAGACATCTATTGACAAAGCGGGAAATGCAACAGGCGAAAGTATGTTATGAAGCTCATTCACCTTTATTAGGAGTTTATTACTACCACAACAGGTAAACGCACTGCACTTTATAATCTTACGAAAAATAAACCTTAGCAAGCAGAAGAGTTAAACTTAAGGCTCCTCGCTACTTCCTCCCCCACTTTTTAACATTTTAAAAAATATTTCAAAATCTAATAGCATTATCAAACTTTTTTCTAATACTTACAATTTACTATGAAATACAATGGACAGCGATCTAAAAATCTTGTTCATTGATGAGTGATTCGTTGTCAAAGATCATGACGTCATTAATTAATTAACAACATATCACTCATGAATGGACAAGATCTCGAGATCGCTGTCCATTGTATTTCATAGTAATTTGTAAGTACTAGAGATATATCTTCTTAAAATTTTGATAATGCTATTAGATATTGAAATATTTTGAAAAATGTCTAAAAAGTGGGGGCGGGAGTAGCGAGGAGCCTTAAATCCCGACAGTATGTTTTATTTGTGCCGCGATCACGCCCGCGTATGAATATCACATGTAGTCGCAGCGATACAGATTGGACTGTCCGACAGATAATTTAGTTCTTGTTGTATGTTTGAAATCGTTGCATTTGTTTACGACACTCTTTTACAACGCTCGCCAGATAATAAACTATGTCTACAGATTTCATTTAATTATCTCGCAGGATTGTAATATTACCTTTCCAGAGACACACAGTTTGAATAATTGCATCAGTTCAAATTTGAAAAGTACGCCTTAGCTCGTATTTGAGAATTACCATTCGCAGATTTTAATTTAAGAATATTTTTTCTTGCATTCAAGTAAAAGTTACTCGATTTTTTTTTTTGAGTAGGAAAATTTATTCATTTCTGAGAAAGTCATTTTTAACAGTGTACACTCGAACATTACATCCTGAACGCCTCCTCCTCTTTTGTTGAACTGGCTTATTCAGTTGTTTATAACCATTGTCCCCTTAGGTTGTCCCAGGTTTGGTGTACAAGTGGTATACAAGGCCTGAGATTCAATACACGAGTGTGTTTCGAATTCTCACATTCTATATTAGTTAAATTTCATGTATCTATTTGAACCAACTGAGGTAAGCAGTTCATTAGTCCTGTAAATGTTTTGTTTTCTGGCTGAAACATGAATGAAAGTACACCGTATATGCCATCAGTGATTTCGCCAGACCCCCGCCCCTGTGGGGAATGTCACCTCCGTCTCCAACTTTAAAATTCTTGCGGTCAAAAATCGATATAAAGCGTGCAAAACTACACTTACATCCTCTCAATTTTGACTTCACACCCACCCTCCCCAAACTGAAAATCCTGGCGGAATCCCTGTATGCCATCGTTTTAGAAACATTAATTAATATTCGTACGTCATTAATTGGTGATTTATTAGGATGCCTTATAATTTTCAGGTACACCCAATTCGCTCCTCGGTCTGCTTCTAGATTCGGTGAGTTTTGCGGTGATGGGTCAATTCAGTCAAGGAAATATTTGGATTTGTAGGTCAATTTCACCTGAATACAGTTAACCCTTTCATTCGAATTGATGATATTTCCGACTCTCTGCGGCGCTTATATTTCTTTTCACATATAGTTAAAATATTCTTTGTGGCATTATAAGAAACCTCCAAACAATACAAGAAATATTTGAATTTGAAAATACGTGTTTTGTGCATTTCCAACCAAATTCTCAACAGAGAAATACAAAATTAAATTTCCTTCAAATCATTGCTCGTGTTTTTAAATGTTTGCTCAGAACAACTATTGTATCTTTCCTACCAGAAAGCAAGTGGAACATGCGTATTAAAACTAAAATGTCCATGAATGAACCCTGTAAAATAGTTTCGGAAACTTTTGGGAAGTTCCATCCACGTACATATGATAATCTAACACAGGTCAAACGTGGCTTTCTGTTGAAAATGCCACCAGCATCGGAAACTTAAAGTAATTCGAGATTGGAATCATGCATATTGAATTTAATGTAATACATTGATCTATATTTTCAGTCAGCTTGAGAACTGCACGTTTCTCAAAAAATAGTATTAGATTTGTTGTAGTCAAACTGTGTTCCGTATGTTCTTGCAACTTTACATGGAGTGATTTGGTCGACCTATCTCTTAACAATAGCTCTTTAAAATTTATTTCTTTTCCTTTATTATGAACACTTCACTTACTTTTCCTTATTATGTTCAAGATAACTTTCTTGAGTAGGATTACAATGAATGTTTATAGCACACTTACATTAATGATATCTACAACAGCTTCATTGCAAAATTCCACTTCTCAGTATCTGGTGATAATGATATTTTAGTCCTCAATTGCAAACGAAGATTGTATTCTATCAATTGTAATAGCTACGTTCTGACACCGTTTCAGTCATCCACCACTCCTGCAATCTGGTTTTACTTATCAAATCATTAGTATCTTACCACGTGTATTTCAAAGCAAACTCGTTTTGCAGTAATTTATTACATTTTGAGTTGGCTCCGTGTGTTCACTTTGTACTTAAAAAAAAATGGACTGATGATCACAAATGATCGCACAATAGTAGTGGTTGTTCTGGAGAAGGTTTATAAGGTTTAAGATTTGTGAATAATTGTGTGATTTCCATAGTAATGGTACTTTAGGAAAGCACATTCTCACTCATTACCTAAGAAGTTAGAATAGTGTGAACGTCCGAAGATTTACTGTCGTCCATCATGATTGGTTTTAGGAAACATTCTATAGATGGGAGAGCGAAAACCATAGTTACGAGAGGTTTTAAATTAGACGTTCATTGCAGATAGTTTAATGTGATATATTATTTTATTATTTATTATTATTTACCTTCTACAGAGAAATTCATTCTCCACTTAATGAAAGTTTACACTGCTACAGTTATAGTATACAATATATAAAGAAATGAATATAAAGACAAAAAAAAAAGAATAATAAGAATAAAAAAAACAGCAACACAAAAAATACAAACTTAAATCTCTAATCTAATACACCTATAGACTTAAAATAATTCATAGAAAAGAGTAACATAAGAAATGTTTCAACCTTCATACATTAGATAAAATCATCAATAAATTCCATAAATATTACATCGTCCGTGTATCAAACAATACACACATACATACATCACATTAGTCACACGTAAATGCATACATACACACATATCACATACATACAAATACATTCACACATACATACATACACACATACACATGCCCATTACATATACATAACTTTACCCATTTGCAAATAGCTAAATATTTGGAACAAATCACTCAGTATATAGAAATGTTTTTGAAAGTTGCATATTGAAAATTAAAAATAGAATATTAAAAATCAAATCTGTAAAATGATCTCAAAATACGTTCGAAAACTGAGAAAGCTAGTGCAAAATCTATACTAGAACATTTGCACAAATTATTGTACTCGGAACACATTCTAAGTAACGGTGAATTTTTATATTGTTCTGTGTTTGGCTTTTTGTATGAAAAAAGGTACTTTGTCCGTGTATTTGCTCTTTTGATGTTAAAACAAATCAAACTCAAAAAATGACTGTTATCAAACTTTCCATTAACTGTTTTATATAAAAATATTTGCTCACTTATTCTACGTCTGTTATAGAGGCTAGTATAATTGAACTCGGCTAGTAAGTTATTATATGAGATTCCATTTTCAATTGCAGATTGTTTATACTTTTTATAATATAAGAAACGTAAAAAGCGTTTCTGAATCGACTCCACTTTTTTCACATGAAATTTATGAGAGGTTGACCATATGACTGAACCATATTCTATTTTACTTCTCACCATGCTATTAAAAAGGATTCTAAGCGAATCGACATTATTTAAATAAGTGGCATTTCTGCGTAGGAAACCCAAATTCCTGAAGGCACTATTGATTACGTATTGGATATGGTCGTTGAAAGTTAAGCGTTCATCAATAATAACACCTAAATCTTTAATTGATTGTACTTGGTTAATAAATGTATTTCCAATTCTATAATCTACTAGAAAGTTGCTTTTCGTTTTGGAGAAAATCATATAACAACACTTTTGTCTGTTGAACTGAAGACAATTTTTTTCAGCCCAATTACATAAGGCATCAATATCTCTCTGGAGGTGCTGACAATCATCAACAGTTTGGACTTCAGCATATATCTTTATGTCATCTGCATACATTAAACAATTTGCAAATCTAATTATATTTGGAAGATCATTAACATACAACAGAAACAATAATGGACCTAAATTAGATCCCTGAGGTACTCCTGAGTTAGTTACATATTCAAATGATTTAAATTGTTTGTACATGACGAACTGCTTACGATGAGTAAGATATGATTTAAAAAGAGCTATAAATGGAGATGATAGACCAAATTTAGATAACTTTGTCAACAGTAGAGCATGATTAACCTTGTCGAAAGCCTTGGAAAAATCAAAATATATTGAGTGTACTATTGATCTATTATTTAATGCAGAATATATATATTGTATGTAATTTACTAAGTTAGTTATTGTGGACCTAGATGGAAAAAATCCATGTTGATTTTCAGTAATGTAACTTTTAACATGAGTCAGTATACGATTGTATAAAATTTGTTCAAATACCCTAGCAGGTGCACATAGAATTGCCACTGGTCTATAATTTTCAATGTTTCCGTTATCACCACCTTTGAATACTGGAGAGACCCGTGTTGTCTTCCATATATCAGGAAAAGTTTTCGTTCTTATTATTAAATTATAAATAGTACACAATGGTTCTATGAGAACTTCAGAACAAGCCTTCAATATATATGGAGGTATCTCGTCAGGTCCACTAGATTTTTTTGGTTTCAATTTTTTAATCGCATCTCTATATTCTTTAAACGATACTTCATTTAAAGGCAACGTATTCACAATTTCAATGTCAGGATCTCCAGATAACGCGACTATTTGACGAGAGTTTTCATAGACAGATTTAAAAAATGTTGCAAATCCGTTGGCAATATCTGAGCCCGTATCTAATACTTTGTTATTGTGTTTCATAATGCTGTTACTATTTTTTATTTTATCTCTCTTATTTTGTACTAAATTCCATAAAGATCTGGTATCATATTTAATATTTTCCTCAATTTCTTTGATATAATTATTATAAGCTTTTCTTATCATACTCTTTAATTTCTTTCGAAGCTCACAAAACATTAACTTATTGTACTCTGAATTCTTCATCCTTTTCCTATAAGAATATTTAAGTTTTATTGTCCTTATTATTTCATTAGTAAACCAACATGGGTATTTTTTTCTTATATGCGATTTCACTTGAGGAACATTTTCTTTGAATACGAAATCTACAATCTGATAAAAATAGCCAGTTGCACATTCCACATGATTAAAAGCACCCAATGCACTGTAATCTGCGTCACGAAACATCGTATATAACTTTGAAAAATCAGCTCTTTTAAAGTTATATTTCAAAACATGGTCGTTTTTAACATAGGTGAGCTGGTTCTTTACTTTCAGATTTAGATTCAACACAGGGTGATGAATGTCTGGCTTAACAAGAGGATAATCGTCTTTAAGAATTTCAATGTTATTCTTTACGTTTGTCAAAATCAAGTCGAGAGTTTTATTATTTTCATTCCTGATATCGTTTACTGATTGTAAATTATAATGGTGTAAGAAATTACACAAAGTTCTATAACATGGCCCACCAATATTAAGATTGTAGGAAGAATCACTAATTAAAGGTAAATTAAAATCTCCAACAATTATTATGTTTCTGGTGTTGAAATCCTCTATAGTTTCAAATAGATTATAAAATGATAAATATTTGTCCAATTTAGACGAAGGAGTATAATAGACAGAAACCAGATAGTACACTGTATTTCGAACAAGTATTTTAATGCATAGAGCCTCATTATTACCAGGTAGATTAACTAACCCTGAAACATAATTTTGTTTAATAGCAATCAATACACCTCCTCCTGTGCTACCCAACCTATCTCTACGATACACATTATAACTACTATCAAACAACTCATGGCTATATATTCCATCATGTAACCAAGTTTCTGTTAATACTACAATATCATGTCCACATAACAAACTATTCATGTAGAAATCCTTGATTTTTGTATTAAGCCCTCTTACATTTTGATAATAAATTGATATGCAATCATTGAAATTCATAATTTCAAAACATCTTCAGGTGTTTTAAGCACAAACACTTGTCTATCACCTTCCCTCTTTCTCAATTTTATCGTACCAGTATTATCTACCCATAGAAAAGCAAAACCTTTTTCTCCTTTAACTTTCCTAGCTTGACTAAGAATACTCTTTCTGTAGCTCGTAAGACTCTGATTAATGTACACAGTTTGATTAGTTTTGAGACCTAAGTGAACTGTATTCAAATTTCTTTTAACTTTACGTCTCTCCAAAACTTTCTCCTTATCAACCCTTCTAACAAACCTTACAATAATTCCACTTTCTGCCTGATTTGGAAACCGTTTCAATCTGTGACATACATCAATTTGTTCATCTTTGAGTTCAATGTCTAAACACTTGGCCACATTTTTCACAACGTCATACACGTTTTCATTTTGCGTTTCCGGAACACCATATATTTCAAGGCTATTTCTCCTATTATATTGTTCAAGTTCATCTAACTGGAGCCGGGTTTCATGAAGTTGTTTCTTTAAATACACATTTTCTTCAGTCAGCGCTTCTATTTTAGCTATACAGGTATTTAACGTTTCAGATTGTTTCTTAACAAGGTCTGCATTTTCATCCAATTTCTGGTGAGCAAGGTCAAGGGATTTACCTAACTCACGCTCTGTTTCCTTATGGGATTTGCATAAGCTTTCCATTTCAATCGGTGAGAAATATGTGGTGAAATCGGAGAGTTCATTATGGTCGTTAACTTTAAATGTCAGATGGTAGAGGCTAAATTTGGGATTTTAATGCAACGAAACTCAGCTAAACATGAGAACTACTTGGATACAAAAGGGTTCTGTTACCGAGTTAATTGAACGTAATATGATTACATTTTAACACACCACATTTCTTAACGATGGACAGAATAAACGGGTTTTACCGGAGTTATTTAACTTTGAGCAAATATTATTCGGGAGGTGAAGCTTATCAAAGTCTATCCTAAGTCAGACGCTAAAATCACAATATAAAGCTGATCCTCTATTCATTCCTGAAATTTGTTGAAGTTAGAAGTTCAGTAATTCCTCAGCATTTGATTCTATCACAGCCAGATGATGAAAATTTTCAGAAAAACTATCTTCCTTCTTAGGTTGAAGCTTTGGCTGGAGACTGTCGAACTGACGGAGCGAACAGCAGGCCCCTCTATGAAACTCAAGGCGGTGTTGAAGGTACTGAAGATACTGCAGTACTGAAGGTTTTGGTACAATACTGATTGGCTTTATATAGCGACTCGTATATACAGTAAATGTGTGTGTGTGGTGTTTGTCTGACTTGATTCTCCTATGAACTTTAAGTAGGACGAAAGGTGACGTTCTCACCATAAAGAATATGGTTAATTTGCTCAAAGGTGAATAACATCTCGATTGACGTCATGGATTGCAATATATTTCATCAGCCTTCGTTGTTGCTACTCTGTTCATCTTTACTGAAACATGGCGGCGGTTTTATTTCCATTTCACCGAACAAATTACAAGAAAAATATAAAAATATACTAAATCCTAAATTTTCCTATTATTTTGAATTTTATGAATAAAGTTAATTTTACCCTCTACTCGGGAGGATAACACTACCCACAGCTAAGTATAAGAAAATTTTAATGCGATATTGGAATGTATTGGATTAAAATTTTCTTATCAATAAAATTGAAAATCATATCTAAAAATTAAATTTGCAATGGTTTGTAACCTTAAAACTAACAGAATAATATATAGTAAAAAATACAAATAGAAATATATATATATATATATATATATATATATATATACAACAATGCTTGTCACTTCGTCATTTGTGTCGAAAAATTATTCATTCAAATGTTCTGTTAGTGTCTATAAAATGTCTTTATTTTTGCTGGTTTTTTAAACGTTTTTCTTTTTTTCTTTGTACACACACAAATCAATTGATTAAAACACATATATGAAACAAAATGGGTAAAAAAATAAAGTTCGGTTAAAAGTTGGTAGAAAGTTTATAAAGTTTCACTTGATAATGACATTGGCGTTCGTGGTTGTATGTCACTGGTTAAAGCGTGCGTTAGCAAAAATTGTTTTTGCTTAGGTATGCGAAGACAGACTGTCTGGTCCACGTATACGACACTGTTCTGTTTGACAAGGCCAGTGTGCTGATATAACACCTGTGAAGCGTTTCGAAGATGGTGGAAGAGTTCGGTTCGGTCGCACAGAAATATAGTGTTCATTGTTTGAATGTTGAAAGTTATAGTGAAATGTGTCAATAATTCGTGTTTGACATCATTTCGAAAATGCGAAGAAAGTTCCGTTCCTGTGAAGGAATACGTGTAATTTTGTGTTGCGAAGTATTAGGAGTGTCAAAATTCAAAGATCACTAGTGAAATGTGGTAGTTTTACAGAATTCAAAGTTCGGGGGAAAAAAGTGAAAGTTCGCACTAGTTGGAAGTTCGTATTGTTCTAGAAAATATCGGAACATAATATCGTGGTGTAGTGCCATAGGGTTGCAGTTCAAATTCAAGTCTGGAAGATTGGTAATTATTACACTATTATCATTTCACTGTTCACTTTGTAGTCATAGTGCTCGTTAAATATCGACGTAAAGTGAGCACAATATTCAGAAGAAAAACGAAGAGAGAATGTTGCAAAGTCATTTTCACAGTCATATAAATCACTGGAAAAAAGTATCGAAGAATACTGTTCAAAATGTCCAAAATTATCTAGTGTCACTGATTGAAGGTAGAAGCTTTGAACTTTATACACTTGTTGTACACTTTGGTCAAAACAAATCACTGAAGCTTATGGGATTGAAATATTTGTAAGCACTATGTATACACTTTTGGGTCAAAACTGGTGTATATGGGGTTTTGTTGGGTTAATTAACTTGGGATTCACTTTTGGGTCACTGGGATTCATTGATGTCAGTCTAGACGGTCTGGTTGAATTTTGAAGAATCTAGTTGATTTTTGAAGGTCTGCTAGAAAAAAATGGTGGAATTCGCTGTTGTACTACATTGGTTGCCTTGATTGAAGTTCGAATTGTGGGATCTGCGTTGATTGAAGTTCGAATGGTGGGATCTGCGTTGATTGTAGGTCTAAAATTCTGCGGTGAAGTTGATTCTGGTAGAAGGAGTCTGGTGTTGCCAATGGTTCGTTAAATCTGGTTGATGATCGATTGAATAACCATTTGTCTCGTTTTTAGAGAGTATCGTCAAGTCTGTAATTTAGTTGGTTGAATTTTTGTATTTTTGGGTCTCTGTTTAGTGCTGGCTTAGTTTGGCTTGTGTGTGATTTGCATTATGGCTGTGTTCTAAATGCAAAGTGATTTTAATTTAAAGTACCCAATGGGCATTCGAAAAGCAAAACTGAAGGAGAAAGAATGATAGAAAAGTGAAGTCAAAACTGAAGTACTATATTTCAAGAAATCTAAAATTTGACTGATTGAACTGAGTGGAAATTATGTACGAAATGTCAATATCAGCTTCTAAAATTTGAAACTGAAACAAATCCTTTTAATAGCTTTAAATGCGGTTATAATAGTATATACGGATATAAATGCGGTTATATGGATTATTTTGGTTATATATTAGAATTAATAAAGTGAGTAAACTATATGGCGTTTACTGCAAGTTAAAGTAACTATAATAAAAAGATCTAAAATTATAAATGAAAAATGACTAAACAAATATAAAAAACTAAAATAAAGAAGAAGAAAACGTATGAATATAGGATCTTATTGTTATGCGTCTGTCATAGCATAGGACTAAATAACTAAAATCTAAAACTATTTTTGAAACATGCGTTTGATTTGGTTAAAATCGGTAAATATTTTAGTATTTTTCCAAGAATCAAATCCTGGTGATAGTAGTCGTGATTGGGAATGAATGATGTGGGTTGCATATGTAAAGGATTGATGTTATTTTTGCATTGATGTTAAACGCAATTGACATGCAGTGATGTTAAAATAAAACTAAATGTTTGAATTAAAATCGTTAAAATGTTATTAGAAGAATTATAAAAGTATTGAAGGTTTTGGTAGAATACTGATTGGCTTTATATAGCGACTCGAATATACAGTAAATGTGTGTGTGTGGTGTTTGTCTGACTTGACTCTCCTCTGAATTTTAAGTAGGACGAAAGGTGACGTTCTCACTATAAAGAATATGGTTAATTTGCTCAAAGATGAATAACATCTCTATTGACGTCATGGATTGCAATATATTTCATCAGCCTTCGTTGTTGCTACTCTGTTCATCTTTACTGAAACATGGCGGTGGTTTTATTTCCAGTTTTTGATAAACTGCCTCCGTATCACTCTGTTCAATGGACCCGTGACTTAGCGCACAAAAATCGAGAGCGCTAACCTCCAGCTATCCTGACGTAAAACTCTGGAATGTCACTATTTTCACCGTAGAGCCTTTGCTTCTCATTCAGGAGTTCCTGGGGTTCAGCCGACCATCTTGACTGCGGTTGACAAAGGTTTCTCCTTAGTCACACAAGTTAAATACCGGGATGATGCCTTCTACGTAAAACCTGGCCGACTCCTTTCCGCATCCTTTCTCTTACCTTATTCTGTTCTGAGTCATAGATGCCTAAAGTCAATAAATAAATTCAAATTCAATTGTTTTCCGTTTCCATGATCAATATACACACCACTTGACAAAAAAAATAGTCTCATTTTGTTACAACAATTCTTTACTGATTTGAATTCTTGCTTCGGAAGACTTGAAAGATATTGTTTGAGGAAAACCGTCACAGAAAGCACTTACAATCCTTCATATTTCTTCAGATAAAATAAAATAATGAATGAGCAAAGCAAATACGTTTTATTTAAAAACTAAGAACGTATAACAGTTTCGCCAACTAACTAACAACTTGGCTTTGTCAGACACACTCATCAAGACTGTTAGTTGGCGAAACTGGTACACGATTTTAGTTTTTTTTTTAAATAAATAAAACATATTTGCTTTTCTCGGCTATTATTTTATTTTATCTTAAGCAAAGCTTTGATATGGAAACTCATAGTTCGGTTTATCCTGACCTCAATTTTTAAAATATTGACGTTAAACTTGGTGATTATGTGGATAAAGTATGGATGAACAGAATAAAGCGTTTTATTTAAAGAGGGCACTTCTTCGAAAGTGCCCTTCTTGCACCCAACCCTTCAATTAACATCCAACACTTAGTAAATCATACTGAATCCATGAAGTAAAACTAAAAAGAATACGCAGTGTCTGGGGACCCAATATGGATAATTCATATTCTTTCGATGCATTGTGACAGTGCAGTATGTTTTCATCTGCTACTTCCTGTGACGACTGAAGTTCCACAACTAGGTTAAAAGAAACTGCTTATTCATAAACACTCGTGAAGTAAACACACAAATGCTCTAGAACCTAGTGTAGCACACGTTTTTGGAAGTAGGAAGCAGTGGCGTATGTAAGGGGGGATATGGGGGATATAACCCCCCCCCTTGACTCCTCCTATATGAACTTGGGAAGATAGTATTTTTTAAAGAAATAGTAATATGTGTGGAAGCATGTAATTGTTTAAATAAATAATTGTAAGGACAATAACAGCACCATGACTTACGTCCGTCTCGATATAATTGTTTGCTTATTCTAAATAGATAAAGGATCGTATTGTACATTCTACGTTGTAGGTTCACAATTAGGTGAATGTGGTAAATAACCTTCAGGACAAGTAGTAAATTAAAAATTAAAAATCTTTAAAAAGCAGACTAAACGTTTAGTCAACAGATTTATGTGACAATAATATCGATAGCGTTGGTTAAGAATACAATGTCAAGAGGGTAATGAAAAAAAAATACTGTTACTGATAGTCTCAACAAAAGTAGATCGGAAAAAATTCTAAATATAAAACATTTCGCTCCTATGGTTGAAGCGGTTATTTTGTACGTAGAAAAGAAATAACTAACAGACATTTAATATGAATGAAACATGACTACATTAGATATGAATGAAAAATAGAAATTTCACAAAGCTGAGAAAGCTTGGTGTATAACAATATCTTCCTTCGTCGGCGTAATGGGTGAGCAGTAGTGTCCTATCGCGTGCAACGCAAGGTTAGATCTAGTTATATACGGTCTCAGAGTGCGATCCTTGTTCAAGGGCGAAGTAACGGTCTGGGCTCCCGAAGTGACAACGATCTCCACCGTCAGCAATTTCAATTTAATCCCGAAGGACGTGGTAAATAACCGAACAAGACAAAGATGGGACAGGAAAATGAGAAACACCCAGTAAAGAAGCTTGAGAGAAACAATGCTTCCACAGCATCCGTGACTCGACCACAACGTGAGACCTGGCTAATTCCACCTACGCAGTCAATATATGCGCTCAACAGCCAACTCCAACACGAATTTCTGAAGTTACCTATACCTAACCGCGTGATGAAGCTCGCATGAATCAACAAAAATATCGCAAGGACAAGCAAACGGAGTAAGGACTAAATTAATGAAAGACAAGAAACGAATTCCGTTATACCTGTAAAAAGAATACTGAATTAATAACGATAAAACCATACACTCAAATGAGTTATAATAATTATTTCTTATTCATTCTTACCTTCAAGTAACTGTATTATACTAATATCACTCCTCGAAGTTTTTATAGTGGATTGGATTATCATATAAAACGAACTTTACTGTACCATCATTTCTCACCAGGAATTTCCTGACATGACCTTCTTGTCAATGTTTGATGCTTAATACGACAACTGATCGCAGAGATAAACTGGTTTTGGAGTAATATTTCCTCATAAAATTCGAAAATGTTATTTATATTTCTTTTTTTTTATTCCAAAATATGATCATCAATAACATACATGAGCTCAAAACATTCACAGTTACAATTTGTTTTGATCTGTCCACTTCAAGCGTTATTACACTTCCTTTTTGGGCTAATATTAACACCTTATTGATCATAAATTTGATCACAAACAAAAATAAGACATAGTGCCCTTTTCATATGAAAGTAATTGATTAACAAGCGATGCAGTTAGAAGTTCGCGTCAATACTAAATGTTACTTTCAAGACAATTCTTAAAGTTACAAATGTGGATGAGCTCACCTTACAATAATTATGCGTGATTGATATAAGCAAAATGGAATATTGATTTTATTTATCATCGCCTATACCAGACTTTCTCAATACTTGTGTCACGCTGCAAGTGATCTCTCATACCCACCAATTCTATTTAACGAAACTTCGTCAAACTCTTAAGTACTATTCATATACTGAATATTTTATTCATAGACTTTTTTTTTTCCTTAATTTTCTTTAATAAAATTCTGTATCTCAACATCCAGACAGAATTAACAACAAATTTACAGAACACGCTCAACGCAACGTAATCTGGAAGTCCACCAACTTACAACAACGAAAAGCAATGCAAAATGCCTCAACTACCAGAAATGGAATAAAGAAATCCGACCTAATCCAGTCCTCAGCTACAGACGTCATTCGACTAACTTTCCTGTTACGCATTTATGAATAAAAGCATCAATCTGTAACCTAGTATGCTAATGCAATACACACTGGTAAGCATACACAAGTCTGGTTTTTATATATACACATGGAATATTATTGCTATGGAACAAATTATCCGTACACGACTCTGCGAATATACAGTTCGCTTTCAGAGTTTTACCATTATTACAATAAAATACAATTGCAAACTGTTCATATACACCTGAAATCCTCATTAAATGTCCTTGATTTATTTTCCTATATTCGGACAATATGTCAGTGCTATCCTCAAAGCATAAGAATATTAATCCTAGGCTAACGCACTGTCGTTGCCGCAGTATGCACCAGTTCAATTCCCGGAATGCAATTTTCTCTCCCACGTTTCGTCACAGGTACACTTATCTTGTTTATTATAAGACACAACTTAATAAAAGTTTTAAAACAATACAATCCATATGCTTTCTCTCGCACCTTGGATGCACAGAACTAAAGTTTGCCCCTCAACGTACTCGACCTTGATACGTCGTTGAAGTATTGCTAGTTACTTATGTTTGATGCGTGCATACAACGTTTATGCTACATAAATTGATTCATCCACTCGAGTTTGACATAATGACTTGTCGGCTTTGACAGTCAATTGACGATGAGTGTTCATGAACTATGCTAAACAAGCTATAACATGTAATGGCTAACATGGAAGTTGCTTAGTCATCTGACACCTAGCCCTATACATATTTTTTACGATACGTACTGGTTCCTGGACACCGTTCCATGGACCACAATACTATTACCAGCCTTCATGCGCTCCGTATCTTCGACACCTTTTTTGTCGATACTTTAATAGGCATGCGACTGTGTAATATGTCGTAGAATGTATAGTCAATTAAACAAAGAATAAATTGTTACCTGGTCCGCGCTGCACTTCCGATGTATACGCTGATTAACTGCTACTTACTTCTTCCATCAACAGTATCTCATTCCACGTAATATGAAGTAAAATACATCCCTTACTTACAGCTTCCGAGAGAATCTTGAGAAATTATGTCCTGCGAAACGTGCTTGATTCCGACGTCTTTGTTCCAAAACGGGGCACGGCGAACATACATCATATCTCATCTTCCACCATCCAGATCTTTGGGCTTTTACTTTCAATTACACGACGTTTGGAAGGGAACTTAATTATAGATACAGTTACGGTCAACGCAGCTAAACGGCCTTAATATAGCCATTTATGTTTGCGCATTCGCGACTTTTCCTTACGAATGATTGACATCCTGGAAGTTAAAACTGATCTCTCGAACTTCGCGTTCGAGATTTTCGATATAATCAGTGTGTGTAACACCAACTCTGCTTCGATGCACACACGCACTGTTGCCACTCAATGATTGCTTGTACCACTGAATGAACACAAAACACTAAAAATATGAACATTTACATCTTCAATAATTTTTTAAAATATTTGCCCTTTTAAAACGTAGATATCCACGGGCTTTGATTCGTACGTTATAGGTGGTATTCTAAGATAGAGAGCAATATAAGATCTAATATAACCTTTCAGGTCACAAGGGTGGAAGATCAACTTGTTATGAACTTTATTTTCTATAGAGCATGTTAGTAACTTTTCACTTCTGCCTGTCACGATTATGTGAGTGCAATGCTTGCTCGAACCCGCAACCTTCAAGGCGCTGGTCTAATGCCTCAGACCGAGTGTCCGATTTGTGCAATTTCCAGGGAGGGGGATTTTTTCAAAACATAGAAGATCGTATTTCATACTAGTATCCGTTCATATCCCAGACTTGAAGGATATTTCGGAAAACAGAGCCAGAGAAGATTTTCGTAGAGAGGGGGAAATCCCAACAAAATCGAACACTGCTCAGACCACACGACTACCATTTTGGGCTATAAGGAGAGAAGAGTCTAATCATTAAAATCAAACGATTGAAATATCCACTCAAGTTTGATTAAGGAACCTGTTGCCTGAATATGGAGTTCTTTTTCTGCATTAGCGGATGAAACTAAATATGACCAGTATGAGAAAGCTCTCCATTGTTGGTAGCTACGTGAATGATGAGTATGTAAGTAAGATCTTTTAAAAAATAAGTTTGTTCACGTGACGAGGTAACAACCTGTCAGATCTTCCCCTAACATGGTGTTGGAAGGAGAGTTGTGAAAAAAGAAAGAAGGTCGGGATTTAACGAAAACAATTTATTATATCTCATAAATATTGGTGTTAATTATGAGTTCTTATTTTGTTAAGAAAATGATGGTAAAGCAGTTTTCTGAGAAATTTTAAAACAGTTCAAGACATAATGTGACATTGCCCTCCTGCAATTTAAGTGTATTGTGCAACAATGAGGAAGTATTAAGGCAATTCATATTAGACTGATACTAAACTATTTAGGAACAATTTCAACACTTATGTTTTTATATCCGCTTACGGAGAGTGCATTTTTGTGACATTATGAAGAGTGTAAATATAGCACCTAGGGCATAAAGAAATTACTAAGTATGGAAAAAACTGATATAAAAGTATAATTAATGATTTTAAAGAATTAGCTTAATTTGTGTTCGAACAAATTGTTAAATTTTCTTTATCGAGCAATGTCACAAGCTTAGATTGAAGGCATGAATTCCTAATTTCTTCCCTATTGTTATTCGATTGAATTAGTATTTCCCTACGATTAACCGTTTCACAAAGGGACACCTTCACTTAGTAGAAGCTCTGAATAATTCCAAAGCTGCTGTTATAAAGTTTACAAGAACCACAGACAATTTTCAGAAGAAAGACAAAACAAGTTGCAGTAAATCAGATTACGGAAGAATCTATGTAAATATCAAAAAATCTGGAAAATGAGATCCAGTTACAGTATGAGACCAGCTCTTTCAGGCATGTATTCAGATTTATTATTTAGGGTGTTCAGAAATTGTGGGAGGTTCGAGGAGGGTCTGAATATGAAATTGATAATATGATTACAAAGATACCAGTATTTGAAAGAATCCTCTATACTCTTCCCTGGATGCGTCACTCAGCTGCCTGAAAAAATTGTATGGGTCTAGAAAATCCAATAGCTACAAAAATCAACTAACAAAACTGATAGTACCATAACAAAGATGTTGTCTGAAGATTCATTATTATCTTTTTAAATGAAGACACTGAACACGAGAATATAGACTCCAAAAGTTAGAAGAACTTAAATTTTCCTTTGTATGCAAAATATTCTACACTAATTGAAACTGCCAGTCGGGTGGCCGAGCGGCCTGCGGAGATAGGCCATCGGCTCGAAGGTCCCGGGTTCGAGTCCCGGCATGGGTGTGGATTTTAACAGCTAAAGGCGAATAGTGATGGGCCGAAGTCCAAAGTTACTAGACTGGCCAGTATAAAACTAAAGTTTACCAAAGTTTTTACTAATTGAAACTTTCTAAAGTTAAACTAATAAAAATCAAGTGTTCTATTCAAACTATCAGCTTATCCGATAACTAAGGTCGCCTTTTTCACCGTGATTAAAAGAACGATACCAGGAACATTACCGTTAGTCAGGAAAATAGTCTGCATCGGAATCCACAACATCCTGCTACCTGTTAACGAGTTGTTGCTGAAAGAAGTCACCGGTTTTGGAGGCAAAGAACTGGGTCACTGTTCGTCGCACGTCATCCTCATTTTGCAGTTTTCCCGAAAAAGGGGTTTTGCAGGCTGCGAAAAAGACGTAGTCTGTTGGTGCAAGATCTGGTGAAGCACACCCTTGCGATTAACCAGAGCTGGACGTTTCTCCAATAATGCAGTCCATAGGTGTTCAAGCTGCTGAAGTAGACATCTGCATTGATGTTCTAGTTACGTTGTAAGAGCTCAGAATGGATTATCCCATGAATATCCCACCAGACACTCAACATCACTTTGCAGGGGTGGTCATCCCGTTTTGGCACATTTCCTGGCACAGTCTTTAGATACCCACTGCCGTTTGCGTGTAATGTTATGGTAGACACCACTTTTCATCCTCTGGTTACCATTCTGACCAGCAATGGATCACGTCTGTAACGGGTTACCAGGGAACTGCAGATGTCAACTCGCTGCTGCTTCTGTTGAGGCATCAACGCATGAGGTACCTATTTTCCGAGTTTCAACACGTACCCGATGACCTGCAGATGACGATGAGCGGTCGAATGAAGTTCGCTGGCCAGTTCTTCAAAAGTTAGCATTGGATTTCCCTCCACCGCTGCTCGCAGGACATCGTTGTCCAGCTGCACAGGTTTCTCTTCTCGTGGCTTATCGGTGATTCTCGTCTTCCAGTCCGAAACCTCTGGAACCATCTCCGGCACTTTCTCACATCCACACTACCCTGACCATATACGGCATTGATGTTCAGTGCTGCTGCGCTGGCTGGATGTCCATGGTGAAATTTTTACAGTATGATATACCTATAGTATGTGGTCCTAGGATAGTGCCATAATCAAACACAAGTCACAGTTTCAAAACGAGGAGTAGGCCGTTCTCGTTCCACACATTGCTGTACAAGCAAGTGCCCTATACCACTGGCACGTGCCGTATACTTCACTATTCACTCGTCAGATGGCGTCATTGCAGTGTTCATCGCACATATGACATTAGTTATGGGATACGTTAATACAATGGAAGCATATTAAATTTACAAACCTTTTGAAAATGCGTCATATTTTGGACACCCGCACCCATTTTTACGCCAGGGATGATATTTTATACTCTGAAACGCATAAATATATCTTTGAAAAATGGATACTTTTATATATGACTGAAAGAATTGGCAATTCTACAAGAGAAATATGTCATCAAAGCAAGCGCAGAAGTAAATACTGGCCCAGAAACTTTTTGTTCTTGACAAAACCCAATTTGAAATATTGCTAAATTTATATTAAAATTATAGCTGAACTAAGCAAACTACAATGATATAATCTATTCTTGTATATTTTCCACATGATTGTGCTGATCTAAAATTACAGAAAGATATTTTAATGTTGTTGTGTTGAATTGCATAACTTCCAAGGATGTGATTTTCTAAATATCCCCTCCCTTGAGACATTCCTATCTACACTACTGGTAGCAAGCATATATTTCGTTTCATTCGGTCAAATATATTCTGAACAATTCAATGCTATTCTCATTACAGTTAATATATATTAATATTAAGAACTGAAATAAGGACAGTGGTATCATACGTCCACCGAGTGCTGTAAGTGAGGAATGGTAACTCTAAACTGACATGAGTTGTGGGAATAGACCACAATTGATCTCTTCGTGCCTATTAAGGATTTTGAGAGAAATAAGAGGAATAAGATAAGTGAAAATTATTTTTGTAGTGTCAGTGCTTCACCATTTTCTGCGGGATTAATCAAGGTTCCTCCTAGTTGTAGTTTTCTATAGACATAATCGTTCAACCGAAGGACGTTTTAGCTAATTTTGTCCAACTTACTTATATAGCTCATTTTTTGGTTGAATATCTCGTTTTCCATTTTCCAATTTTTGTAGGATGTATGTTCTAATTAAAGCGGAAAATATTTATGTTCATAAAACTTACAATTTAAAACCATAACCACAATATGCATTCATAAATTAAAAACCTTCAATTGTTACTACAATGTTTTGTATTCAGTACCCAAAATTGCCGAACGTTATTTGTATGCTGTTTCTTTCTATGTTTATTTTACTCAGCACTTATCTTTGATATGTATCTGTTCTTGGATTGAACATATTGAAACGAATAGTTTCGGTATTCAGAAATTTCTGAAATGACATGCACTAGAAAAACCGTGGAACAAAATTATATGTAACATGCAAGCTTAAACAGTACGGATGTGCAAAAAATGGCGTAGCAGCTATTTCTTACTGCTACTTTGGCTAAACTGCTATCGCTGCTACGACTGATGAAAAGTAGCAAACTCTTACTGTTACTTTTCTTCAAAGTTCGCGAATTGTATTAACAATAGCACACCGATAAAAAAACGAGGTGCAAGGTGTTATTTGATTTTCTATTTCTAGGAGTCATTCTGGAAAGGAAATATGGGTCTCGTAACACCACATGTTTTTACCCATGAAGTAGTGCTCCAGTAAGAACACACACAAGCCCCTGCCACCAAGTGCCTGCTTAGCGTTCTGAGTGCAGCATCAGACAGCTAATCCGTTGACCGGATTCGATTCTCAGAGGGTTGTCTTATTTATTTACAAAAAAAACTTCCTTTCTTTATATACATATACGCATTTTCAAATTATATAAAGTTCACTAACCATTGGTTAGGTTAGGTTAGCTTAAGTTAATTCAGGTTCGGTGTTTTTTTTATTTGCTACGCGATTTACTTTAATTTACGGTAACGGTAACAGTTGGTTCTGGTGTCAATTTCTTAGGCGATATCTTCTATCCCGAAGGAGTCTTCATTTTCTTTGTCTGCTCATTCATTATCAGCTGAAACAAACAAGACAGTACTTTCCTGATATTTCGTTTCATTATATTATATAATAATATTTTGTGCGAGGCGGTAACGTCGCCGCCTTCGGATAGCTCAGTGGTAAAGCGTTGTCTTAGCATTCAGGAGGTCGTAGGTTCAATCCTAGCGACCGACCGTCCTGACTGAGATATTAGAAGTTTTTTGTCACAGAAAAATGCCGGATGGTACCTACAACATACCGTGTGTGACACCTTCCCACATTCTTTCCCCTTCCCTATCCCGGACGGAATCTTAGATGCCTGAAGGCTATAAATAAAAAAAATCGAAGCTCGCATCCAGAGTTACCCAGGGTCACCAGTGGTTTGCCGCTCTGCTACACAGTGTTCGATTTGTAGCAGAGGATGTTAGGGATTTATCCCTCTCTGCAAATATCTTCCCTAGCTCTATTACAGATAAATAAATATACCTCTAGCCTGGGATATGGACGATCCCAAAATACCGTATACTACATATCTCACTAATTCTTCCCCCTCTCTGGATTTTGTACAATCGAACACTGAATTGTTACAGTAAGTAAGGCTCTGGCTGATACTTTCCTTATATTCTACCTAACTCATTCCGACGTGAGCCCAAGATGCTGAAACCTCATAAATAAATGTAATCCGAAGCAATTATTACGTAATACGTATTTATATTAGTCTGCTTGTTTGTACTATTAAATAGTTCTCATTTATAGCCGAAGAAATTTCAACTAACTATTAACTTTAATCATATTTTGACTAATTATTCGCGAAGAGAATATGTAACTGAATCACTAAAAGCTTCGATAGTTACGCATAATACTTTTCCGACAATTATAATATGATCTACTGTACCAAGTCGTAACGGCAGTCTATAACTCTACTATTCAGATAACAAGCTACAAAAAATTAAGTTAGTCTAAAATGGTGCTTTCACACTGTTATTTAAGTTGGGAACAAATAACTCCCATTTAAAAATTTTATGTACACAGCTATTTTTAACCGATATTTTAAAATAGTAGTTACTGCTATCACTGCTACGAACAAGTAAACAGTGTATTGGATTGATTGAACAAAAGTCTTTATGTCATCATTCAGCGCCACACCACTCTGCGGACAAGTCTCAACTACTTTCCTGTTTTTTTTCTTCTGAAAACAGACAAAATGTAACATAGACGTTTGTTCGCGCATATACTTCATATTTCTTCATTATAATAAAAAACAATAAACGTAAAATATGGACTTTACTATAGATAACGGACATAGCTATTCAAGCTCACGTTTAGTATATAATGAAAAGAAGAGCTCATTCTCATGGAAATAAAAGTAATTGTTTGTACACTGGAGGAAGAAAAAAGAGAATTAAAAATTAATATTACTTTTATTTAAATACAAGGCAAGGTCAGTATCCTTCTATGAGTACACAAGGCGTTCAAAATATCTTTACATCTCACAAAGACAGTAAATGCGGTGAAATTTAGAATAGAATGATGAAACCAAAACCGCTCTGTAGAGTCAAAATTATTACATTTGAAGATAGTTTGTAATCGCAGCACTTTTCCTAATAACATTTTTTTTCTGTTGCAATGCCAATTTTCATATTGCCCTTTAACATATAATAGAAAATATTGAGTGAACAAATATTCGCTACGCTAGCAACAACTTAGTGTTGTCTTTAGTAACATTTTTATAACGCTTATACGAAGGGAGTATTTACAAAATAATATGAAAGTATTACCGCATAAATTAATTGGTTTCGTATATTACGTTTCGTATTTCAACGTCACATATTTCCTACTTTAACGAGTAAAAATATAATTTGTTTATCATGAAATGATTTTGATAATTTTTTTTACCAATGTTCCAGCAAATAAACACATACAGCACAGCCTTTGAATGTCATAAATGTAGGTCTGCTAACAATTTTAGTAATATTTCAAATTAACATAGACAAACCTTGAACTCCAGACATGTAGAACTGCTAAAAAATTATTTTGGTGCTCTAAATTCGCACAGGCTGTATGGAAAAATATTTATCCTGAGCATAATTCTTGCTGCTGTTAATTTGTTTTAAAAATATTAAAACTCGTTTAAAGCAGTAATATAGATTTTTAATATAAACAACACTAAAACTGAACATATTGTTCTGCAGGAAGAGTTTCTCACTATCTACGCCACAGAGATGTTTCATGATATACTTCATGTCTTTTGTAACAAGGTTAATGCCGGTAATGATGGTGATTTATCTTATCGTAATTATTATTATTGTGGCTGGAACTTTTTCTTTTCTCAATCTTGTCGTTATCATTGCCGTCATCATCTTCGTCGTCATCGTCATCATCATCGTCGTCGTCGTCATCATTGTCATCATCGTCGTCGTCGTCATCATCATTGTCATCATCATCATCATCGTCGTCGTCATCATCATCATTGTTGTCGTCATCGTCATTATCATCATCGTCATTACCATCGTCATCATCATCATTATCATCATTGTTGTCGTCATCGTCATTATCATCATCGTCATCATCATTATCATCATCGTCGTCATCATTATCATCATTGTTGTCGTCATCGTCATTATCATCGTCATCATCATCATTATCATCATTGTTGTCGTCATCGTCATTATTATCATCGTCATCATCATTATCATCATCATTGTTGTCGTCATCGTCATCATTATCATCATTGTTGTCGT
>JAGDQP010008510.1:35558-62684 GCA_022664845.1 Lepisma saccharinum
ATCATCATTGTTGTCGTCATCGTCATCATTATCATCATTGTTGTCGTCATCGTCATTATCATTATCGTCGTCGTCGTCATCATCGTTGTCATCGTCATTATCATTGCCATCATCATCATTATCATTGTCATCGTCGTCATCATTGTTGTCATCGTCATTATCATTGTCATCATCATTATTATCATTGTCATCATCATCGTCGTTATCATTGCTATCAGTGGTTGTCCTTGCAGTTCCCTGGGACAATGTTTGATCCGTGATTGAAGTGCCAGAAGGTGTTGTTTGAGAAGTTGCTTCATTTGGTGTTGTTGAAAGCTCAGTATCAGTGGACTGGGAAGTTATTGCTCCTTCGTTGGTAGAGGTGTCAGTTGGTTCTTCATTTGTTGTCTCTGTCGAGGGTTCATTTGTTGGGCTTTCTGTAACCACAGAAAGTGTAGTTGGGGAATTTGTTTCAGCTGAAGAGGGTGTAGTCGACTGTTCCGTTTGATCCCGAGTATTGGTAGAAGCTAGCGTTGTGCTTGTTGGTTCTGTTTGTAGATGTGTGCTTGTAGCAGCAGTTGATGACGTGGGATTGTTCGTAGTGGGTAGCGTTAATGCACTTGTTTCTGTTGGTTCTGGTTCAGATGTGTCACTATTCTCCTCATCAATACCTTCGATGCGTATGTTATCAATGGCTACAATATCATATTCAGTGCAATTTCCTTCGTTTCCATATATCCATATCTGAAAACGTAAAATTTAATTATACATTTATCATATTCAGGGAAAAAATAATACAGTGACAGTACCTGGATCTTGAGCAGTACGTGGATCCATAATTCCTCAATGCGATATTACTTTATATTTTTAACATAACAACATGATATTTCCTATAATAAAGCTTTTATATTCAACATCGGGAAATATAATTGATTCACTGAAAATACCGTGTTTCTAAATTCACTTACTGCAACATACATTACCCCATGTAACGAATATGCATTACTTTACATTTTTTTGAATTATAAATAGTTTTTATTTTAAAAGGTATTTTGTATTTTAAGTTTTATGGAATCACAATTTTGTATAGGTCAAACTTTAGTATTATTCACCAAGAATCCTGGTGAAGAAGTTGCTGTTTTGCTAATAGAAATATTTATTTGCTAAGTTAGAGACTCTGGTTGAAGTTCAACTTTCTTATTCTGATGTTTGAAATCCTTTGAAAGATGATTCCTGATTGAGGGGGTGAGGATAAAAACCTATCTTTAAGAATTTACATAATTTTGAATTTTATTTATCGACTTTAGGCAACTTTGACTCTGGCCGTATGGATGATAATGGGAGAATTGGTGGAATAAAGATAGTGGGAGAACCACACACAAGGTATTTGTTCACCACAAAGCCCATATGGCATGAGCTAAGATATAACTGAGGACGCCAAGCACCAGAGGTGTGCGCTTTGCCACTGAGCCACCACGGTCCACTTTACCTGATGCCCTTGTACTCCAGGATTGTTGCAAGAAGTGGAACATTCTGAATTCTGAAGCAGCGCCCTTCTTCTTACCAATCGAAATGTTAGACCTTCAAAATTATATGAATTTGAACAAGCTACTTGAAGAGTGTTAAGCTAAGACTTCTGCAGAGATTATCTTTCGAAATTTGATTTACCCTCCTCGTATTTTTAAGTCTACTTAGACAAAAACCCGCATGATTAAATTATATTTATTACCGAATTCGCAAATTTTAATCATATTAAAATTCCTGTGGATACAAAGGATAGAGCCACGATTTTGAATATTTGCATGTTCAAAATTCTTGGAGACAGCCCCTAGTAGTGTTACGGACTACTTCGATGACATTATCATCAACAGTAAGTCGGCCGAGGAACGTAGAAATATTCTTTAGAAGTGCTTGACAAGATTCGTCAACATAAATTCTGTAGCACCGCACATGAAAAACACAACCCGATCTGTTTTTTTTTTTAAAAAAAAGAGATAATTTCACCAATGTAATGCTTATCATATCGTACGTCATTCCTCAAATCGTGATAGTTGTGTAAGAACTTATGTCTGAGAAACAGAGCAGACAATGTTATTCTTATGGACGCCCGTGGGAAAAAAGAAACTTGATTTTCTCAGAACAGCTTCAGTCAGTGTTATGGGTTTCATGTGCGGTGCCACCGAATTGACAATTTTTTCCTAAGAAATCCTTTTTCTTTTGAAAACGGATTAATTATGTTGTTTTCCAAACTGCTGATCAAAAGGATGAATTAAATGAATCGCATTTTAAAAAAAAATCTTTCTGCTCCTAAGACTCGCAGTGGAGTTTTGCTTTTGTGGGGTCCTGAATGTTTACGGTAAATACATTTGTAATTTCCAGGATCTTCTTTTCCCTAAAATCTTCTGATTTTAATAATGAGCAACAAACAACTTTAGATAAGGGATAAGATAAAGAACTTTTTCTGAGAACTTTGTCTTGAAATCTTCGGATTTAAATAAGAGTTTTGTAATTAATTCCATCGATTTTTTTCGTGCAATTGGAGGAATTTTAAGTTAATTCGACAGAAATGGAGATCTATATCCGGTAGCTTTATTTTCCAAATAAAAATGACTGAAGTGGATAAAAGTAGTAGTGAATATGAAATCGAATTTCTTATTTTAATATACTCCATGACTAGGTATAAAATTTACATCGTTGAATCCGTTTGTTGTATATATTAAATGTAAGGCTTATCATGAATCTTTAATAATCCTATACCATTACCCAAAGAGAGTTTTCTAGTTGAAAACGACAAAGTTTAACTTTTATATTCATCATAAAAGTACGGTGTTATTATTGTGCAGCCGAGGTTTTATCAAGACTGTACGACTATTCTGGTTTTGACTTTAGTTATTCTAAAGTTGGTCAAGAATATAATCAAGGAAATCTAGTTCTGATGAAATTGAAGACCTTACTTGAAAAACGTCCCAAGTCCACGTTTTCCTATGTTCCAAGGGCTATCCCCTTGCATAAATATTACGTCATAATCCCAACTCAGAAAACCTTTTTTTTTTAATACAAAATAAGTAAAGCTGAATAGGATACCATACCAAGACCTTTGACTGATTTATGTTCCTTCTGAAACAAATGCTCCGGTGTACTTGGGATGTTTTGCAATTCAGGACTTCAATTATGGTAAACACATATCTTACAAGGAACACTCACCAGGTATCATAGCCCGATGTTGATGAAAAATCGTATGTAGGTACAGTACCTAGGTAAACCTTCACAGCTGAAATTATAAGTGCTGTCGTCAGAAAATAACGATAGGGGAACCCGAGAAAGATGGTATGTAGAGAGCAAGCAAATCGAATACAGAGTACGGAAAACACTTTTTCTTTTATAAACTGTTACATATATTGAAAGGAAATGGCTATTAATGCATGCTGTACAGGAGGTGATACATGCTTGATGACATGACGATATTGACTATGGTCATATTGAGGTCATATTGACTATGCTTCAAAATTTTTAAATAGTAAGTGTGCCATGTGACATCTGTGCTGGAATGTTACAAGAAACGCAATAATGAAGTTAGTTTTGGCATAACTCTAATCCTGTGCGACAAAATCACACGTGAAATGGACCTGCAGAATGTGTGAACCGAATGATGAAAAATCATTTTTGTTGAAACAGTTGAAGGAACGGAAACCAAACGGCTATAATGAGTACCGTTATGTTGGAAATTATGAATCCTGATGGCCGCAACACGAAGGGAACTATACAGTTTTATATATTCAGGTCGGGTTCATCGTCAAATGATTGACATTTAACAACTTTTATTTGTTTCGCATCTTTTGATGCTCGGAGAATCATGCTGAAACTTGTTCCTTTGGGCAGACGCTTTTCGTGGAATTGTTTTGCACACGTGTTACTTTAAAATCAGATATTTTTTCTAATCCCTTTCCAGGAATTGAGAGAACATGCTAGAACTTTTCTTAAGCAGGTGTAATTTTGAATTTTTTTCTTATATCTTTAATGTTTGCCGTTATGCCGATAGTTGGAGGAACAAGGTAAAACTTGTTATTTTATTGTGTACTTTTACATTTTTCATACTCTGTGGCCTACTTTTATATTTTAATATTTAGTCTGACTGTTGTCATGGCAGAGAACGGTAGTGAAATACAGTTGTTAACTTACTAGCATTTTCATCCGCTTTAACATCTGAGAAGCCTTCCTGTAGGTGTCGTTTAAAATTGGTTTTATCAACGTTGTATACTGAAATCAATTCGTAATTAGAACAATGAAGAAGTTTTACTTTGTTCAGCATGTCCTTATTGGAAGAAGGAGAAAAGTGAACACAAGGGTATGAGATAAAAAATTCCTGGAATTTCATTAAGTGAAGAGAACCGTCTTCAATTTTTTAATGACAGTATATATTGAGTGTGATTGAATCCGAAGAATATTGATGCGATATTTAATGTTTATGTAAATTTTAATCCTGATTCTAAATATTTAATAGCAAACTTTGAATACGGACTTCGTTTTCTATTGGGAAATCGAATAGTGGAAATACGGCAGGAACTAATCATAAAGCAGAGATTTTATGCACCTGAATAAGAAAAACGTGATTGGTCAGCAGAATGAGTACCCCTTGTGAAAGTTGTAATACCCTTTCAGTGTTAGTTAAAGGTGAGTTACTGAAGTTTGATGTAATGCAGAAGTCTGTTAAAGAACAGATCCATTATTACTGAGGAAACAGCGGACTTGCTGACTGGTTTTGAAAGTCCTGTTCAATCTTCAGTGTCAGTGAACAGTGATCTTAGAAGTGATTCACACAGCGTGGAAAGTTTTTCTGAATCAAACTTTGTTTCTTCTAACATTAATATTCCGACTGCGGAAATAAATAGTGGTCTTAGAAGTGATTCATGAAATGTCAAAAAAAATTTAAATCAAACTTTTTTTTTCAAACAGTGATACCCAGAGTTCGGAAATAAACAGTGATCTTCAAAGTGATTTAAACACTGTGAAAAAAAATTGTGAATCAAACTTTGATCTTTCTAATGGTGCTGAAAATGATTCACAGATTCAAACTGAATCTTCTATAAGTGAGGAAAAATTATATTATTTGCATTTGATAGTGCGGGAATAATGTTGTTGAAGAACTTCGCATTTGGGAAGTCATAGACAATACTAATTAATTTGATTCATTGCCCTTGTGCGCAGCGTGTTTTTTAGGTTCCTAATCAGTTAGTATATGCTTGTCTTAGTTAGTATTTGGATGAAGCTGATCGTAATGAGTTTTGAACGAACGTACTTCGAACGTAGTACTTAACCCTAAAATCTTTATGCACATATATAATACTTATTATAAAACTATGAAAACTGTGGTTAATTTACTATTATAATTTTTGAATGCGGTTTGCGGATCTTACTTCAACGTAAAGTAGAAGTGGTAAGAGGTATACCAATTGTAAAAGACATGTTGTATGTTCGTGAACTCGAGTGAGTTTTTCATTGAGAAATAAACTTATTTCAAAATGACTGGGTGTAACTTTTCGTAGTGATTTATTTTTGACTCTTATATTTTAGAAACAGTAAAATCTTATTTAAAATAAAATCCAATTCAGTGTAGTGCATGCAGTTTAAATATTACACATCAATGTTTATATGAGTGGGTCTATTATATCCAAACATTTAGTGAATTAAGTAAATGATCATAAAAATTGCGAAATATTATAAGATTTATAAGGACATTTTTGAATTTCGATGAATTTTTTTCTCAAGAAATGTAGATTACTTGTTCGTGACACTGAATTCATTGCACAGTTAACTCCTACCATTATTCAACAACAATTTTCTCCCAGTAAAATCATTAGTATGTTCACGAGTATATCTTATAGACTTGCAAGGCTATAAAATTTCTTCTCATGAATTTATTGCAAGTGAATTTGTATTGTTTCAAGTGATCCTAGTGTAATATTACATTGCTATTACTAATTTAATATTACTTCCATGTAAAATGATTGAATTACCAATAGGATGTCAAAAACAACGATATGGTTTACTGAAATTTTTCACGGATTATCATGGGATAATTCAAATGGATGTACTATAAGTCATATTCGTAGATTGAGTGTACAACTATGTGAAGTTGATGCAGTATTTTTTTTGTAAAGGTAATCAATAAACGCAATGGACTGATTAGTTGTTTCACTTAAGATGTGAAAGAAGATAGTTGTCCTTCACTCAGTACATTAAATTTCAATATCGATGTAGAGAGTTGTACTTACCATGTTCCCAAACAACTGAATGCTTCCGCGATGCGAAATTGTTTTCAACTTCAACTTTGGTTAAAGTTGTAAAGTTCAAAAGATTATAATGATATATTTAAAATAAAAATGAATTTTTGTTAGTGTACTTACACTAGTGAATTTCTTCTTTCACAAGTATGAAATAATCTGTAAATACTTTTGCTTTTTATTTACATTTGAAATACAAAAGATTCATAAAAGAAAAAGGGATATAATAATAATTAGTTTTCTTTAGCAGTAAAATTTAAAACTTTGTTTAATCGTTTAATAAAAAAAATAACTTAAAAATGTTGTTCTTGAAGTTTGTTTTAACTTCCATAAAATGTTATTAGTAAATAAAATAATTTTCATAAAAATAATCACAAATGAAATTTTATTTAATAAAAAGTAATTAATTATAAAAATTTTCTTTAAGTTGCATAAAATTTACTTGAAGTAAAAATTATTTAAGATGGATAAAATGTTTATAAAAAAAGTATTTTCTTATTAGTAAAATAAGTTTCATAAAAAATTGAGTTAAATTATTTTTTATAAAATTTTGTTTTAATAAAATACTTTGGAAGAAAAATATTAAAGATTTTTAAAATTTATTGAGTAAATAAGTGTGATAAAATTTTCTCTGAGTTAAATAAATCAGTTTAGCCTAAATTATTTACTAATACAACATTGTTTAAGAAAAATAAGATTTATAAAATTAAGAAAAAGTATTCCCTTACCCTTATATTCATCTTTCCTTTTGCTAACCCAATCCCTGTCATCAAGTCTTAAGGTTTCTCTTGAAATCGCTATGTTTTTGCACCGTAGAGTAGTGTGTATTTACCCCTATATTCATCTTTGTTTTAGCATCAGAATCCCTGTGCTCAACTGATGACCTTTCCTTTGAAATTCCTCTGTTATTTGCACGTAGAGTGTACTTCACACGCTTTATGTCCTCCCTTCCACAGCACCCTTCGCTCAGTATCTTTTCACCCCTAACTTACTTATAAACATTGCAGCTTTCACTAGCGCAATTTTTGTAGGCAGCCGATCATAGTTCCTTGAAATGGAAAAGTTAATTACAGTTTAAAGGAAGCCATAGATATTACATGTCACAAACTAACGGAATAACTACAGTACGTTTCTTATTTCCTTGAACTAATCTAAGAAAAATATAATCGGCAAAATAATAGGGAAAGAATAAGTTTCATTTTAATGATATGCGCATGTGTGGAACAGAAATATTTCATTGTTGGTTTCTTTTGCAGAGAAGCGATAGCTTAGTGAATCTATGCAAGCTTATACTTTACTTTCTGTTCATTACAGTTTTAAAATCTTTTTTGTATACATTTTTCTTATAATAAGTGAATTTTTACATGCGATTTCGATCAACTTTAATAATAACATAAGTAATAATTTAAATTAAACTTAATTTTCATTCAATATAAAGATTAATAATGAAAGGTCGTATTACTGGCAGTATTCTAACGTAATCTATTGACCATCAAACTTATTAGACTAGTATTACATCGTTGGATGTATTTTTTTCTTTTAGTTTACATTCACTATTATTTGAATGTAAGCTGATTTCACTTTATTATTTGACCTATATTAAACAGGGTGGAGCGGAGTCGACTGACATGTCTGAACTACTCATATATTATATACGGAAGCAGGAAAAAATAAGTAAAAGTGTCCATAAATACGACCAAGTATGCCATTTATTTACCACCGATTACAAGGTTATTTTTTGAAACCACATCAGGCAGATGGCCTCCGTTTACATCAATGAATTGTTGCAAACGTTTCTTAAAGTTGTCGTACGCGCGCCTCCGTAGGTCCTCTTCAATGGCTGCAACTTCGCCACTAATGGCTTGCTTGAGTTCTTGAATACTCGTGATATGCCTCTGGTACACACGGTCTTTCAGGAACCCCTACAGGAAAAAGTCTGGTACACTGAGGTCGGGCGACCGAGCTGGCCAAGCGATGTCGCCGAAACGAGAGATAACAGTTCCAAAAATTTCACGCACTGTAGCCATAGCGTTTCACGCGGTGGGGGTTTTGCTCCATCCTGCTGGAAATATAGGCTTTTAGGGTTAATGCCAACCTGTCGTAACTTTTGTTCAACAAATCCTTCCAACACAGTCGCATAACGTTCTGAATCAACATTCACTGTTTGTTCATTGTCATTCTCAAAGAATACAGACCTAGAATTCAGAAAGCACCGACTCCACACAACACCGTTACTTTAGAAGAGTGCAAGGGCTTTTCATGCAGTTCTTTAGGGTTCACTGGTGACCACTAGCGCATGTTTTGTTTGTTGACCCAGCCAGAAACATGAAAATGTGCTTCGTCACCCATTAGCAAAATATAGAGAATGTCTGTTTTTTTTCGTAACAAACTACTCGTGGTGGTGCAGAAAGCGAGTCTTGCTTCCTTGTCTCTTTCGTTAATTTGTTGCACAATTTGCAGTTTGTAAGGGTGACATTTTATCTCTTTTAGCATTCGATTTAAACTTCTTCTCGTGAAGCCTAAAATGCGAGATTGCTGGCGAGCCGATCGGCGAGGACTGCGTTCAAAAGCTTCCCTCACTGTCTGCAAATTCTCTGGCGTCCTTACTGTTCGTGGAGCTCCATGCTTCACGACTAACACGCTAAAAGTTTCTTAAAATTTCTTCACCCAAGCCAATATGGTATTGCGAGACGGTACGTGACCATGTCGACGAATATTAAACTGTCATCGATAGACACGCTGCACTTCCGTGACCAAATTTGTCTTGTAATAACTACGAATACAGGTAACACGATGTTGCACGTTCCAACGCTCCATTGCGACTGACATACCGCGGCGTCGCACGGCGTCGTAAAATGGCGTCCCCCTCTACCATTCCCTCTCCCTTCTTTCACGACAAGCTATCGTGGAGCCGCACTATTCAGATTTGAAATTTATCAGTTGGCTCCACTCCACCCTGTATTACTTTAAATATATTTATGACTGCTTAATATTCCCTCATTCACCTGATATAGTAACAAAATAACTTAAATGTATGCTTCAAGGGAAAATACTAGCAAGGCGAATCCCTCTAATTTAAAGGAATCTGAGAGGAAGGAAATGAACAAAAATTTAACTCAGATGAGTCCGCGCTTCTAATTTCCCTACAAAGTTCATAATATTACATTTAAAATGATTAGCAATCGATATTCATTCTTAAAAGAATACTTTAGAAATAACGATAATGAAGATTGTAGGGTTTCTGTTCAGATTATCAATTTACAATTCTATCAGCTTTTACATTTTTAGTGGGTGAATTAAGAAATTTGTATGGGGTCTTCTTCCGCACGAGAATTCTTTCGAAATCTCAGTAATGAAGACTGTAGGGTTTCTGTTCAGATTATTTATTAATTGATAATTCTATCAGATTTTAATTTTTTAGGGGGTGAATTTAAAATTTGAGGGCCGCATGATTAAAACGAAACCGATTGTAAACTATGTTAAGTAATTTTCCGGCCTTGCTGTCCTGTCTAGTTAAAATGGAATGGCTTTACGGTGAAAAATACCGTTCATTCATTGAGAAGCGTAAGTGGAAAATCGGTGCCCCCAAAAATTACGTCAAACTTCACCCAAGTGTAATTTATTTTAGCGAGCTGCGCAAACGCATTTTTAATTTCTCTTTAGCTCATGCTAAGAAAACATCGTTTGCGACATTTTTAAAAAGTTTAGTGCATTCGTAGTTTCGGATTATGATTCTCTCATAGGATTAGAAAATAAGTGGAAATCAGTTTAAGCTATTAGATTATGAAGCCAAAGTCCTCTGTTTTAATCTCAGCAGGCGCATGGAAGTTCTCAGTTTTAACTGACTGTAAATGGGTAAATTCAGATGAGGTGAAGTCAAAAGTTAATAGAGTGACCCCTATAAAATCTCATCACCAGAGTAATTTTTGCCTCTGAAGTTTATTAATTTTGTAATGAAATGAGTTGAAGGTTAAGTGTGCAATATATAATAAATTTTTAAATATATTATATATTTTATTTAATGGAAAAGTGAGAAATCCCCTTTGCATTCGACTCGCGGGCTGAGGCTGTAGGAAGCCGAGTAAATAACTCAGTCAGGTTAGGCTTCGCCTTGGCACTACTTGTGTTAATTGTAACCTAGAGAAAGTGAAGCAATTAAAACTATTAGCAAACTTGCGAACCATAATTTTCTTACTTCGTTGAAAGCACCGATAGTAAGGAATGCTCAAACTTAAAGATTATGTGTAATTTTAACGGTGTGCGTATACGTGCAAGACAAGTATTTGGACGATACTTTCCTTTTCTACTTTTAGAACGGTGCGAGGGCTTACCCTATACCTTTATATGAGTTAGTTTTCATGCATTACAAGTTTAAGATCTTTCTGTAAACAATACTTCTTTCACTAAGAGAATTTTAGGTATGATTATGATCAGCTTTAGTAAATGTATAAGCACCATTTTAAATTTAATTTAATTTTCATTGAATATAAAGAATAATTGAAGTTGGTATTAGATTGAATACTCTCGTGCCATCTATTGACCAGGAAACTTACTAGAGGTTTATTACATGTTTTCTTGTATTTTCTTTTTCAATATTCCCCTTCAACTTGACGGTAAGATTAGATTAGCGTAAAGCCATAAACTTTGAGTTCATTTCCTGCAACATTTGTAATTTCTTTTTCTCATCTCCATATTCCAAATAACAAAAGCTTACCCGGCTCACAACGGTAACAAATTGAAAAAGCGTACCCGGTGTTTGTAAATCGCGCTTGTGCTGTAAGTAAAATAAACATTATCGCTTGTGCCTGGCTGGCGTAATTAACGATGTTCGTAAACTCAAATTTCGCGGTGCAGGCCGTGCCACTAAGAACAGCAAAATCGGGTCGGGCCGCAGGCAGTTAAATACGCTATTCAGGCGGGCAAAATGAAGCTGGGCCGCAGGTTGTTAAATACCTTCGGGTGGGCCAAATCGGGCCGAGCCGCGGGCCGTTAAATACGCGATTCGGTAGGGGAAAATCCGGCCAGGCCGCAGGTCGTTAAATATGCTAATTAGGCGGCCAAATTTGGGTCGGTCTGCGGGTCGTTATATACGCGACTTGGGCCGGCAAAGTATGGCCGAGCCGCGGATAGTTTAAAACTCCGTTCGGGCGAGCAAAATTGGGCTGGGCTGCGGGTCTTTAAATACGCGATTTGGGCCGGCAAAAATGCGGTACAAACCGCACCATGTTGAACTGCGCTGAGTGCGGAGGAGGCCACAAAACATTAGCTACAAAATTTGTAAGTACTCAAATTATAAGTAATTTTCTCTTAAAATAATATTAGCTTTAGATTTGCACAGTTTCCTCTATGAAATACTAACATTTCAAAGTACGGACATTACGATTAAAATGTTTCATTACCTTAAGGTAGAACACATATTACCTAAATTCTATGCTATTTCCCTCATAGGAAATTAACCCATTCTTTCTTTAGTAGCAGGTAGAACAGTGACCGTCATCAATAAACTTATGCTAGAATTATATTTAATTTCAAGCAAAAATCATTTAGATATACCTGAAAATTTAGTCGATACTAAATTACACTGAAAGTATAGAAGTGAGTTTGAATATTTACTTTAGCGTAATAATAATAATAATACAATCTTGCAGGAGACTTCAACGGTGTGAGCAACTCTCGATCTAATTTCTCTACGTAATAATACTCCTCTTCCACTCTAAGACAGTATTTTATTTATCCAAGCACAGCCATAGATGATTGATGTTAGGAAAAGCTGGTCTATCATTAGGAAACTGAAAGGAGTGGTTAGTGTTCAAAGGTAGACGCCATAGTAAATATTTTCGAACTTATTTCTCCAATTCAAGTCTAAGACACTAATTAATTTATCCAAGCCCCTCCATAGATGCGTACTGCTGGGAAAACCTGGTCTACCAGGCAAGCTCCCATTTAAAGCTCATTTCTTGGAAAATCAAACGGTTAAATTCCTATGTTTTCATCCTATCGGCCGCTTGGTTTTGCAATTTAAAAGTTTTGAGTTTGAGTCCCGCCAGTGACATAGGTAAAATGCACATTTAAAGTGTTTTCCTTCGAAAATACAGGACACATGATAAGTGGTCCCAGTAATACATGTGAATGTGTATCAAATGAATTACCTGACATTTTCACATTGTTTATTCTAGCTGAAAAATTAAAATGATGTGTTCCTATGTTTTCACCCAATGGAATACTAATGTACTCTACAGCGCTAGGCTTACTCTTCAGAGTTGCAATGATGGCAGTGGTATGCATGTAAATTTACTAGAATAAGCCATACAAAATAAAATTTCACAGTCCTCACTGGATTGTAGCTCCTCACCCCTAGATTTCAATATCTTAATTTAACGCAAATGTCCGGAAGGTGCCTTAAAATAGGTCTTGGCTAACTAACTTCCCAGTGCCCATCTGAGCTTTAGATGTCTAAAGTTAAATAAATTAGTTAATATTAAAACGATGAGCTGAGCTTATCTAGTATTTAATAGGGCTGACACAGGTTCATGAAATAAATGTGCAAATCTTACTTTTCCTCACCCCATCTCTTATTCCCGCCAGAGTCCTAGATGCCTAAAAGCCATAAAAATTCAACTTCTTTTCAAATCAATTAATAAATAAAAATATATAAAAGGGTATAAAATGTGTTGATGACCCACCATAATCAATGATCTAATAAACCAATGATCCAATGAGCAATGAAACAGAATTCAAGCTAACTTACCCCATTCCTTGATGAAGCTTTAAGTTAATCTTCAACAGTCGTTTCAAAATAAATTAAAAAAAAAAACAACTTTAATAAAATGTTCAACACTGACAGTCAATCTTAACCGAAATAGTTACAATGTAGCGCACTAACAAAAGTGTTAGATCTTTTCTCAATTTCGTATATATATATTACACAAATCACGCAAAGAATTTTCTCGAAGAAATTTCTTTTCCTCAAAATATTCAAATTCCGGTGTACGTGACTGAATTTTCAAAAAGGGGTTTATAAATGTTATGGTTGTCACACAACTGAAATGGTATAACTATTATCCTATTTTCTGTTCATTCTCCGACACAAAAACAGAAATATTATTTTTGTTCAAAAGCCAATTTCTATTACCGTTGCAAGAAGTTATTAGCGGGACTTTCATTTTTCAAGTTATCTGTCACTGACACATCAAAGCTTTTATCTACCATTAGCAAAGAAATTACAGTTTTCCACAATTTTATACATTCAAAATAACTAATAAATGAGAAGATTTCTCAATTAGAAAGAAAGCTGGCTTTCAAATCCTCTTCTGCTGCCAATTTTCAACTGTTTATCCTCTCAAATGAAACGTAAAAAATGCCAGCATATTAGGTAGATTACGAAGAAAAATATTGAGATCGATACGATATGAAAGAGTGTGACATATATTAACGTGACGTATGATATATATATATATTAACAGGCTAGCGGCCATAATTTTGAAGATATTTGAACCAAATTTTTATATGTTGTTTCTAGGCTTAATAGCTCGGTTAAGTTCGTTAATGAGCAAAATCAGTCGCCATCTTGGATCCAAAATGGACGCCGAACCCATTGTTGTATAGAATACACAGCCTAAACCGCTGGGGCTATTGAAATCAAATTTGGCATAAAGGTACAACATCACCTTTTGATTACGAAAATGTTACCTAATGAGCTCAAAGACGCCACCTTGGATCCAAAATGGCGCAAGTAAGAAAACTATTTTCCATATCGTTTAAGCTAGAGATACGAAATTTGACATAAAGGTGTATTGTTACTAGTAGTTCAAGAAAATATTACGAAATGTTGAAAAAGTTGCCATCTTGGATTCAAAATGGCCGCTGAACCCATTGTTGCATAGAATACACAGCCTAAACGGCTGCAGCTAGAAATATCAAATTTGGTAACACTATACATTATCATTTGTATGTTACTAAAATATTACATGATGTTTCCGAAGACGCCATCTTGGATCCAAAATGGTGGACCTGAGAAAACATTTTCCACACCGTTTGAGCTAGAGATACGAAATTTGGCATAAAGGTGCATTATGACGAGTAGTTTAGGGAAATATTATAACATTTGGGAAAAGTTGCCATCTTGGATCCAAAATGACCGCCTAAAATCCCATTTTGCACACTGTTTGAGCTGGATAAATAAAATTTTACTTGAAGTTGTACCATCACAAATAGGTCACGACAATATGAGAAAACTTTCAAAAAGTCGTCAACTTGGATCCAAAATGGCCGCCCCAAAAACCCAATTTCCAAATAATTGAAGGTAGAGAAACGAAATTTTCCTTGAAGGTGTATAACCAAGAGTAGGTTACAATAAATGGGGCAAACCTTCCTTTTGGAGACGCAGCCCTCCGTGGGAGGGTACAGGTGGATACCATAATGGTGTAGTGCTGCAGTGAGATTTTGGTTAAGATAAAGGAGGCGCATCCTCTCAAAAGCACTGAAGTTGGGGGGCGCACCCCCTACGGGGGTCTGAGGGCAGCGCTCCAAGCGAAGAAAAGCTAGTATATATATATAAACCTCACCAGACATATATATATATATATATATATATATATATATATGTGTGTGTGTGTGTGTGTGTGTGTCTTGTGAGGTATCGTTGAAAAGCTCTTGATGAATAATCTACAAAACAATAAATAGTTTCTCGATAGCTCTCATATAAGGCGAGATTTGAATTTTTGAAAATATAAAAATACTTCAAGATCTACCTCAGCCTGTAGGCCTACCGAAAGGTATTTTTTCATTTTAGATTTGGCCCTCTATCCATTCTTAAAATCATGCCATAAATCCAAAAATTTCGTTTCCCATTATTTTCAAATAAACTGCCATCTTTTCTAAACCACTTCAAAACAGGACACCTGCTCTAATGGATGGACTCCTTGATTTTCGAGTTTCTTCTGAACAGTTACAGAAGACCTTTCAGTGGGCCGCTGTCAATCACAAACGCGCGAAACAAACTTTCCCCAGCGTTCCCGTCTCCTAATTAAAACGTAAAAACCAATAAACTTTTAAAACACAAGAATAAATCTGTCAAATTCCAATTAATACACATTTCCTTATTAAGCCAAACTTTGTTTCTCTTCTTTCAAGAAACCAGTCATTTATAACGATTTACCTCTCGTCATTTAGACAAAAATCTTGACCTGACAAATAATGACTCTACCTATTGAGTGAAAAAAAGAAGTAATTGCAGTAAGCCGTTCTAATGTCACTCATACATTTCAACTGTGATTCAGTTTTGATGTAAATCTTCCGCTAATGATTTGCAATTTTTTCTCCGGTAGTTCCTTCTTTGAAAAGGAACTTTATTTCCGACAAAATAATCCTTTGAACTATTGTCAATTAGATGGCAAACATGAAAATGTAAAAGAAAGATAAATTTCACCGTTCATAACAATGTGAAAAACGAAAATAACGGAACAAGTTCTAACATGATCTCTCAATTCCTGGAAAAGCCGGTAGATGTGACGATATGCACCACTCCGAAACAAGTTTCTACAGGTGGCGTTAACTTAGCTGAGCTTCTTGAGCATGTGATCTCGTCGGACAAGGCGATGAGACATTCTGTGATGAGACATAAATCAATGGTACACAGAAATTCCAAATCGATAAAACTAGTCTGAACAATCTGAATTTAGGTCTGCTGCAATTGGTCGACAAACTGTTATGTCGACATGACAATTGGTCGACTGACAATTATCAGTCGACAATTACAGTTGGTCAACACGACAATGGATCGACAAAGACAGTAGGTCGACAGGACAATTGATCGACAAAAGCAGTAGGTTGACACGCCGGTTGATCGACAAGAGCAGTTGGTCGACACTACCATTGATCTATACAGACAGTTGGTTGGCAGGACAGTTGATGTACAAGGACAGCTGGTCGACACGCTGATTGATAGACAAGGTCATTTGGTTGACAACACAGTTGCAGTAGCGATTCGTGGTGGTTTTTATAAAGTGTAGGAACTGTAAGCCCTTACAATCCACGATATTCTGGCCACACACTCCTTTCCTCTTAGTTATGCTGACTTATAGCTTTCGTTCTAATCGATCAATTAGCTTCTAAGGACGGACCTTTTATTAACGTGCCCGAACTACGATCAGGTTGGAATCCGAAAAAGAGTGCGGGTGCATAGACAAGAATACTATATTAATCGTCAGGAAAGTGGCCTCTCTACTATTCACTGACTTTACTAGAGTATTGTAGCACAGTAGGTTCAGTTCGAAAATAAGATTGCCCTCGGTAAAACACTGTACCACCCCCTTTTTAGTGATACTAAGGAGTTGATATTACAACTATTATATTATAAGTAAGGAGCTGATATTGATATTACAACTGTTGAATGAATAGAGAGTTCCTAAATCTCCGGTAATCTCACCAATCTTCGGTATTATTTGCCAGTGCGAAGGAGTAGAACTTATATTGAGTATATGGGGTGTGTGAGGAACAGAAGACCCACTCCTGGTTGAGTCAGTGAGTAGGAGTGAGATTTCTATGATTTTTGGTTTATTGCTTGTGCCCGTGGGGTATGTCAAACATTTTTTTAGATTTTTTTTGACGCAGTAGTTTTTATTCTACTAACGTTCAAAAACAACAACAGTCAAATGGTACGTGTTCTTAATTTACAAAATGTCTTATTACTCATCAGTGGCCGGTGCTAGATAGCTCCAAGAAGGCTCTTGTAATTAACTTTCGTTTCATATGCCACTTAATGAATTTCAAAAACAAAGAAGAAAGTTTGCTCCCTGAAAATTGTTCCGAAATTTTCAAATTTGATTTTCTCAAAATCGGATATATAAAAAATTTTCAAAAAAACTTATATATTTGTCATACTTCCTTACAGCTACCATGAGAATTATAATTTGGGACGGTAATAGCACTGCGAGATAAAAAATATTTTCGTCATACGCCTGCGGAGGAAAGGCATTTATGGTACATATTAAGAACTAGAATGTTTTATGGCTGTGGCGTTGAGCATCTATGGCTCAGGCTGGTATAGGGTAGGGGAAAGGATGCAAGAAGAAGTCAGTAAGAGCCTAAATTTAATGTACTTTTCCGATATTTGCCTGGTGTGACAGAGGAAAAACCTTTGGCCTGCATTAAGAATAATTACGAAGTAGTATATGATAGAGATAAGCAAATGGATCCGGTTCCTGATAGCATTGTAACTGGGTAACCAAATATTGTAATTCGGACCCGGATTCTTATCTTGGAAATTTAAATTGAGAACCCGGATCTGGTACTTCGAACCAAGAGTCCGGACCGTTGAATGGGATGCTCTGATCACCAGGTTGTCGCATAGGATCCCATGATTTGAGTCTTCTATCCGGTTCCAAGATCGGATCTAGGTACCCGGTTCTAAGATTCAAATCCTGGCATACGATTTGACGATCCGGATTCTCGGTTTCAGTGACCAGATCCTGGTCCTCAGTTTCTGTTTAGAAGGTTCGAATCCTGATCGATTCCTAGACTCAGGCACCCGGTGCCATTTTTATCAGGAACAAGATCTGAATAGATTGCCATAAACCAGAAATAAAAAAAAAGTACCTAACTATAAGAGCTTGATATTTCCAATACAATTAACACTAGAACTGAGGCATCATGGTACTCTTAAAAGTTTGAAATCTGCTTTATCGCTAAATGAAAATTCCAAAATTGTGCAAGGGTGTAAGGAATTTCCAAAAGAAAAATTAAATTCATAGAAAATCTCCAAAGTAAAGGTGGATCAAAATAAGCATGAATGGAAGTACTTACCACCTGGTAACAATAATTCATTTGCACCAGGTCAATATCTCAAGTAGGTTTCCCTTGCGGGACGATTTTTTAAAAATGATTTGCGGTTGCATAACAAGAGAAGTAAGAATTGCATAAATGAATGTTTGGCATATTTATCAGTAAACAAGAATGTCATTGTCCTGTTAGATGGCAGTGATTATGTGCATCATCTGTACTGATGCGGAACGAAGACACATTCATACCTGTTTCGACTGTATTGATACGGAAAGAAGTCTCATTCATACTTGTTTCGACTCACTACTTACCACGGAAGTTCCTTACTTTCGTCGGGGAATCCCTTGCGCATCTGCTGCACAAGTTTGGAATTTGTATATTTTTGGACAAAGCAGGTTTGAAGTCTTTGAAGATACCATACAGACTCAGTTCTACTCTTAATCGTATTGGAAATATTAAGTTCTACAGTTCATTTTGCCATGCTTTCGGCGACCTGTAGCACCGAAACAAAGCATTTGTGACCCTGGATGGCCTATGCTTTATTTTCTACTTTTTATTTTTATGTCAGGAGCAACACTCTGTATACTAGTTCGTAATAAAGTATTCATAAAGTGGACACTCGGGTTTGTCAGTCACACCGGTAAATATTGTGATGGTACCCTGAACTTAGGCTCTGGCCGACTTCTTGCATCCTTTCCCTTACTCTATACCAGCATGAGCCATAGATGCCTAACGCGAAAGACCATAAATAAAATGTACGTGTATATGGCCATCAATAAAGTGTACCTCCGGCAGACATAGAGACTATGACGAAAATAATTTTATTTCGCGATCCCATTATCGTCCCAGATTATAATTTTCATGGTAGCTGTAAGGAAGTATGGCAAACATAAGAAAAAATGAAAATTTTTGAGATATACAATTTTGAGAAAATCAAATTTAAAAATTTCGGGATAATTTTGTTGCAGTTCTATCGAATGACATACCAAACGAATGTTTGTTACAAGAGCGTTAAAATGAGTCCACTCTGAGCTTTCTAGCACCTCAACGTCATGGCTACAAGGAATAAAGAAAACATCATAGAAATATGAGATGGTGAAGTAGAAAAGGTGTGTTGAATTGACGTGGAATGACCTCTACATGGACGAAACACCACCTCACATTTGGCAAGAACTTTTGGTCGACAAGTCCAAAGTTGGCTATTTGTTAAAAACTATTTATGATCTGTTCAACTAATAACTCTTTATTCAGAGCGGGAATGCTAAACAAAACTAACTTTAAGGAACAACATGAAAATTTCAAAAACAAAAATCACAGAAAGAAAACTTTTTTCTACAACAGTAGTTATTACCATTGGAGTCTTTCTTAATGATCGACAATGATTTCTACTACATTTTCATTGTTCCTTTCTAGTAGTCTAGACGCTGGCTCTTGTCCCGTGTGCACTTTTATGTGTCCTCAGTTTGAATACAGAGCGTTATTACATATCCATAGAAGAGTTAGAATCTTTCGGTCACGTGAGATGGTTTATGGTTATTTGGTGACCATATTGGATTCAATAAGGTCGCCATATTGGACAATTTCTTTAAGCGCTCGTAACTCAGCCATTTCTTAACCGATTTTGATAATGCTTTTTTTTATTGGAAAAAGAAGCATTCGAACTACCATTTTAATACATACAATGGTTTTGAAATTCCCACCTATTTTCCGGGAAAATTGGAAAAGAAACGAAATTTTATAACGCTCTCTTCACTTATTACAATTCTCTCAAAAACGGTAAACATTTTTGGTACATTTTACAAAGAGAGGAAGAAGATGCAGAATTTCATAAGCTTTAATTTTATGTGTAATGCGTTTTTGTTTTATTACAATTGGCTATATAACTAAAATGAAACTGAAGCAGTCATGGTTAACTTTGATGATCAAAAGTATATCCTTTCTGGAACTTGGGGCAGTCATGACAATGTGATGATCATATTCGCAGACGACACTGATGATAACAATAACACGAAAACATCCTTTAAAAAATGCCAGTGCAGAACTCTCAAGTCTTTGCACTATCTTCTGCCTTTGTCAGCAGATAATTTTCTTTTGAAACTCAAGTACAGAGGAGAAGGTTTGATAGAGTTTATGATGCAAGAACAACCAGACACGGTAAGTTCAGTTTTACCAGTATATCAAGCAGACATACTAGGGATTATGTGTCATCGCTATTTGGTAATACAAGTAGGTAAATTTGAATGTCAAATCGCATGTTGGATCATATTCAACATTATCCTACGAGAAGATTTCCTTCGTACTGTTATGGCATTTACGACCATTCTTCGTTATCCTGCTACGGATTTTCAGTTCAATATACACTTGTATGAAGAATTTGAAGATAGCTTATTATCTTGAAACCTAAAAGTAAGTACACTTTGTGGGGAGTTTACAGGATAGTGAGAGACAATATTTTTGAGGCCATATGAATATTCAAATATATTTATAGGTCCTGGTGGTTTTCATTTAGCAGAAGAAGTAATGCCGTGCATTGGAAAAACATACAAGAAAGTTGTACGAGCGGCAAAAAAGGGATATTACGACAGTTTAATTAAAAAGTCTAACAATAAAATTAAAACTGCATGGAATTTGATAAAACGAAAAATAAATAAATACAAAAACGTAAATAAATAGATAGTAAATACTATAAATAAAAAAAGTAAGAAATGAAATTCTCCGTGTATCTATTGACAGCAGGGTACTCGACAAACCCAAAGGTATCACAAAAGCATGCAATAATCACTTTCTTAACTTGACTACATTTTCCAAGACCGTGACCGCCCAACGTGGGATCAGGTATCAAATTACGGAAATTTCAGTGCAACAAAGTATGTTTCTAACTCCAGTTACAATTGAAGAGTATATACACTCATATTCAGAAGCTGTCAAATACAAATTCATCTGGTCTGAATGAAATTCCATCAATTGTTATTAAAAGGTGCATACATTTAATTGGAAACCAACTTTGCTATCTTATAAATGGCTCTTTTCAGTCAGAGGTTGTTCCAAGCAGGCTAAAAAAATGCTAAGGTTATTCCTTTACACAAGAAAGGAAGTCTTACAGATATGCAGAATTAACGTCCCGTTTCTATTTTATCAATATTTTCTAAAATATTTAAAAAGGTAATGTTGGCACGTTTAAATAAGTATTTATTTGCGCACAAGTTGATTTCCCTATACCAACATGGCTTTCAGAAGAAAAGATCTATCAATACTGCACTATTTGACTTATAAAAGAGTATCAGATAGCTTAAATAAGAACCAACATGCTATGGGTGTATTTATAGATTTTTCTAAGGCATTTGACAACGTGCTTCACTTAACTTTATTAACGATGCTATTTAAGCATGGAATCAGAGGTGTATCATATGATTGGTTTTTATCGTACTTGAGTAATAGAAAGCAGGTAGTACAAATCTCTAGGACTCTCAATGAGAGCAGCCAGGCTTTCCATTCCTCAGTGGGTGAAATTAACAAGGACGTTTCTCAGGGCGTTCTATCTTAGAACCTATGTTATTTTTATTGTATAAAATCTATCTCAATTCATATATTCAGAGAACGTAGTTTTGTACGCTGATGATGTAAATATTTTATAATGAACATCACCCAAGTGTCCGGCTCCGATTTCAATGGTTTTTATTTTCTGATAGAGAGCATGTATGCAATATGTCAGATGACAGAAATTGTTGCCATGGTGCATGTTTTTGTTTTTTTTAAGTTTTTTAATGTTGAAGAGTTGTGATATAGTTATTTACAGGGTAAGGCAAAAGTCCCTTAACAATCCTTGTAAACTGCATTTGAATGATAAAAAGTGGAGAACAACCATGTGGGTACATATTAGGCCTAGGGGGAAGTCGTATGGTAGGTATGACCTTGACGCAGCCATCTTGAAATCCGCCATCTTGAATCAGACTCAATTTTCGAAAATGAAAACCATAGCATGTGACACTTCATTCTAACAGCAAATTTTCGCACAAATCCAACGATATGCTTATTTTTGCTTTATAGTTAACCAGTACCAAGTTCGGCTCATGTTTGCTACATTTATTGTCAGTGCATGAGTAGTGTTGGGATGAGCTTCCGCCATTCTTTCTACATGTTTAAGAGCTGCGATGTAGTTTTTTTTAATTCAAACCACAAAACATGAAAAGCCGATAGACCTATGACACATGAACAAACGAAAATGAAATTGTAACCGATTCTCATTAGATGAACACAAAATTATCAGGAAATATAGCGGACAATGCTACGCTAACGATAAAAACAAACAAACAAACAAACAAAAGAAAAGCTTCAAAGAAACAGTAGCAATCAATAGAAAAGAGCAAAGATGCATAATAAAGCTATTCCCAATACACTTTACAAATACATTCACATTTCATGTAAAGAGATCTAATTGACGTAACTAGTACAGCAGTGATTTTCAAGAAAAAATGTTGAAAACAAAGATACTTTTTGCACCATGAACATAAGAGGAAAACAGTTGGCGAAGAACACGATTCGCAATGAGTGACAACCAGATTGAAGCAAAATTCGACAGGGTTTAGGATATTTGGAGGTCGATCTTCAATGTATCTGGATTTAGACCACGAATAACCGATGAAGTTGTGGAATCTTGGAGAGGGATGATTGGTTATGAACAACTGATTGGATTTTTAAGACATTGTTTCGTTGCTGAACATTGATGTCCAGGTTATCGAGCAAGACTCGATCAGAAAATGTTCGAACAAAGTTCTTCCACATTCTCAACAAATAAACGTCCGCAGGTTGGATAAAACATGTCGTCTTTGAAGGGATACGTAAGATTGTAACTGCAAGGTAAACAAAATTAAACTTTCATGGACCAAAGTTATTCGAAACGAACTTTGATCCGTGAAAGTTAAATTTTGTTTCCATGGAATAAATTTTGAATACAAAAAAGACGGGAAAACCCACTGCGATTGAACCTTAAAGAAATTGTCGATTCGCCATATTGAATCCAATATGGCGATCAATTGATTATGAGCCAGATCACGCGACTAAAAGCTTTTGACTCTGCTATGGATATGTAATAAGGTCCTGCATTCAAATTGAGGGCACATAAAAGAGCACACGGGACGGGATCCAGCGCCTTTACTATAGCAATTCGAGTCTATCAAATAATCCAGACACTACTCCTGAGAGACAAATAATTATCGGCATTAAATTATTTGACTGAACTCTTTTTCTTTGCATGAACGTAAGAAATATGCGTTTATGTGGTATCTGCCAACAGTGTAAATCGAAATTGTCGTTCACGAACACTTTATTTTAGCCTAATTTCCACGTTCATTTAATAGCATGTGTAACAGAACTAACTTCATTTTCTAAGGGAGTACTGAAATTTAGAAGCAAATTGAGAGAAAAATATAATAACATCTGCTTTTCCACAGTTATGAGCCAGCTAATAGATTTTCGGAAACTTGTTGTCACATTTTTGTTCTGTTATAAACCCACATCATTGCTCTTGTAGTGGCTTACAATAATTACACTACTTGATGACATAGTCAATTATAACATTGATTGCAGGTTATTTGTTAGCTGTTAACATCTTTATGGGCAAATTTAATTGTAACAGTCTTACAAAAATCCAAAAATAATCGAAGGCAGATTTTTTTTTCTTTTTACTGGCTTAACGTAAAGTCGAATTTCTATATAAAATTTGAAACGAAAGATGTTTGTCCAGAGTGACATAAGCTAAAGTTTTTCAGTCAAATTTATAGGAATGTGCTATGAAGTAGCCACTCAATTGTATACGCTATTTTGAGGGTATTCCCCTGTAATATTGTTTTACATTGTTCATATATAGTTAGTAAAGGTAATAGACCTAAGCATCTAATAGCAAAGCAATCAGTTATGTCCAGATTGACCCCTAGATTGGTTGGACTTTGGACAATACTTTGTCAAAGTGACACTTTAAGAGATACTGCCATGTATTAAAAAAAATCATACTTTGGTACTTTCCATACTAAAAAAAACAAGAAATTCCTTTTGGCTAGATGAATATAAGCGAGCAGTAATAGAGTGTGTGGAGAAGTCCACGAAGCCAACACACAACTTTTCTTAATGGATGCCTACTTAATGGTTAACGCTTAGTGATATTTGATTTTTTTTTAAATCGAGTTCATTTTTATTAATAACATGAAATGTGATACAAATTATTATTATTGTTTGCAAAGAAGTGACATTGCTGTTAAGTACATGTTTTCACAAAATATCAATATTTTGCGTTATAAGTAAAACAAGAACTCGAACTGTTTTATTTGCAAATACCACTCTTAATTCCCTCAATTTTCCTTTTCATCGGCAATATATGATACCTTTCTTTAAAGTGTGATACTCTTGTAACTAAATATTAATAATCTTATATTCGAATCTCCTCTTTGATCGTGATTTTTTACATTTCTCACCATGCGACTGATCGGAAAGTAGTGAAGATTTTATGAAATTTCATACTTTAAAATTTCTAATTTCAGTTCACCACATTATTTACAAGATACGTCGATTACGTTTCCCGTTAAGAGTCAATTCATTCTGAGCTTCTGTACAAAGTCATTCTACTCCAGAGCACTCGACCCTATCAGCCAATGGAATATATAAATAACCTATCTTCGAGTACAGCCAACCATATAGTTGCCTTATATTAAAACTATAGGGAAATTATTATAGTTTTATGCCGTTATTATACTAGTACTGTCATCCGTCACATTAGCTATAGAGTTTTTTAATCCTGTAGTCATCCGTCGCATTAGTCTATATTTTTTTAAATTTAGAAACTGACAACGTATGTAGCTTTTCCACAAGAGTTCACGAATTCTATCAACTTGATTATTTTTGACAATAAGAATGGAATTGTAACTAGCAAGACTCGAGGCCTGTACGATGAAATTTACAATCAAAGTTTGCATAGACATCAGGTATTCCAAAAGAAACCCATATACAAAATTTTACTTGCTCCGAAGTATATTGATTCTAAATATTCATTCTCATACCTTAATTGATTTTGTTAAGTAACAATTTCAAGAACTATTTAACTCTATTGATGAAAATCTATAGATATTTTAAAAGTAGACATCTGGTATAATAACGTCTTTGTAATTTGACAAATAATCCTCCACGCTCAATAAAATGTAACTTATTGCTGCTTTTCCTTTAATACTAAGGATTGTGTATTGGGATTTATTGAAAATGTACGTTCATGACCTGATGGTAAACTTTAAAGCTCTCTAAAATCCTGAAAACTTTAGCTGACAAGTCCTTAAATTTTACTTTGTTTCTCACGTCCCTGAATCCTTTTTCGGTAACCTAGTATCCTTGAAGTAAGGCTTGAGAAACAGGATAAACCTAAGTAATAGGGATTTCGAGTGACGGTCATAGCTCCATAAGCTCCTGATTATAACTGTGAGCACCTCTTGTCAAGCACGCCAATCGGAAGATTCCTGCATGTTTTACAATAAATTAATAATATAATGCTGAGATGCAGTGTTGTAAGCTTTGATCCCTTCCGCCACCGGATTTAATGTACCAAGAAGTTAAAAAGCGGTTTATTACATCTTATTAAGCTGTTCGGGTAGGAAACGACTAAAGGTTTTAGCGAATGTGGGCATAACACTCTGGTCGTCTCAGTGATCGCCATTGCCTTCACTAACTGAGCCATGAGGTCACAGTACAATCGTCATGTTCTCTCTATATAGACTCAAATGCAAAAGTGACTAATGATTATTTTGTCAAACATATAGTAGACAAAATCTGTACAAGGAATGTATTGATAATAATAGTGGAAGGAAGTCCACAAAAAGTGTTCAAAATTTACGTTCAGAAAGATATAATAAATTCCAGGCACCTCTTGTACATTTTGTGCATACTTCTTCCGCGCGAAAGTTAAAATTTGAGAAAGTGTACTTTTACAGGAAGGCTTTAGTTTCTACTCCATGTGTTTTTCTTATTTTGAAAAATATTAAGCAAATGACAAGCAACAATGAAATTTTAGCATGTGTCAAATAAACAACTTAAGGTTTTCAAGCCGGCCGGGTGGCCGAGCGGTAGGCCATTGCCTCGAAGGTCCTGGGTTCGCTTCCCGGCAGGGGCATGGGTGTGGATTTTAACAGCTAAAGTAGAATCGTGACGGACCGAAGTCCACAGTTACTATACTCGCATATATATTTAAAAAAATATCAAATCAAGTTGAAATAAAACAAATTGTTTATTTTAGCTCAAAAATTTGAATGCCGGTAATGGCGGACGTCACACATCAGATTTCAAATTTCTCAAATAAATTAATTTAAAGACATACATAAGAATTATAGGGAGCCGTTTTCAAAATCCTATTCTTGCTTGTCCTTTGTCCAGTAACTTTTAAATTATAAATAAAAAACACATGGAGTAGGTACTGAGACATCTTAATATTACATCAGGAGAGATCAAATGTAGAATTTTATCTAAAAATGAAGTTAAACAAATGCAAAATCATTTTAAATTGTATAATTGTTCGAAGACACCTTTAGGTCTTAGTATATAAGTTGTATAAGTTTTCTTATAGGAGTATTGAAAGTGTTCCTTTCAAGTTGTGTTCTAGTACAAATTTTCACCATTGCCAATACTAACCAATATATTTTGTTTACCATATGATATTTCAATTCTTTCTTGTATCAATACCAGTTTGGAATTGTATTTTGTACTAACTCAGGAATGTCTGTGGCCTGTTCCTATGTTACCTGAGGTAGGAATGCATTTGAGTAATTGCAATTCAGAAATTTCCAATTTTAAGCCAAATAATTACATGATCAATAATATTAATACATTATATATCTACATATAATAATACATTATATGGTCACTGAATATTGCATGTTTGAACATCTGTATTGATCAGTGTTTATAACACTGTGTCGCGTAACTTGGATCCGAACAAAAACACCAGAGGTGCAAAAAGTGGAGCCAAGTTCTTTAGCCCTAAAAAGGTGTGAAATGGGAGACGGATGAGCCAAGTTCCTTGGTGACAGCATGTAACAAGAACAAAGGAACTTGGCGC